>WYDI02030690.1:0-34206 GCA_009867235.2 Psittacus erithacus
GTGCCTCACCACCCTTACAGTAAAGAACTTCTTCCTTATATCTAACCTGAACTTCCCCTGTTTAAGTTTGAACCTGTAAATATCCTTGAAACAGCCTTGTAACAACATGGGAGCTACATCTTTCCTCTGTTTGCAGGTTTTTGTCTGGATTGGGAAGGATGCTAATGAAACTGAGCGACAGGAATCCGTTAAATCTGGTAAATCAAATCAATTTGGAAGAATTTTGAGTGAAGTAGCATCAATATTACTTAAAGAAGTGAAAAAGATGATTTAGAAGAAATCTAATTAGGTTTACAGTGTTTAAAGGAGTTACTGAGCTTATTAGGATTTAATCCTGGAAAAAATTATTTTCTCCTTCAAATGTGCTTTAAAACTAATTTTATCTTTATTATCTGTAAGCATATGAAGGGTAAAATTAATCAAGATAGTATTATTAGGTTGCAGAGCTTTTTAAAGAATATATAGGAGAGCTCCATGAAGGAAACTGCACTGAGAAGAGAAAGAATTGAAAAGGAGATACCTACTGAGCTGTGCCCTACACTAATTTATACAGTCAAAGGCATGCCAACAAATCCTCAAGTCCTTCCCCTGTCACTCTTCACTGAATTTAAATTAGGAGGAGTAAATTCCAATTGCAGAACAGCGCAGGACAATTCATGTGGAGTGCACCTCCTTGGAAAATCATATATTCTCTCTGGTGTGATTTCACATAGCTGAGCTCTTCTGACAAAGTTTGTGCTAAAAACACTTGCAGGTATTTCCCTGGAGCATCTGGGTTTACCTGACTGTGTTTCTGATCTGTATAGATGTCACATTGTGATGTTAAGGGAAACTATACTGGCTTTTACACAAGAAAAGCAGGAATGAAGCTTGTGCATCTACACAGCACTAGCAGGCTTTTTTCTCCTATTCAGAAGCCAAAACCCAGCTGTATGGCAATGAACCGATCAAAGCAACAATCTCTCTGTTTCAACCTTGTGGAAAATTCCTTCACTGGCAGCTGGGAGAAATCAGCAATTACCCGAACATTTCATTGCCTTTGAAATAATTTAATTGAATACTGTGTTATAGTAGCCATGGGTTCTTTCACTAGGGCTTTTAATGTATTTCTTATACCAAAGGAATGAACTAATATATTACATGTTATATTTCCTCTCTTGTTTTAGCCAAACGCTATATTGAAACAGATCCTTCTGGCAGAGATAAGAGGACCTCTATTGTCATTGTGAAGCAGGGGCATGAACCCCCAACATTCACAGGCTGGTTCCTGGCATGGGACTCCAACAAGTGGAAGAACTGATCTATCCAAGGAGGCTCCAGCTTCAAGACAAAGAATGATCAGAGCCCAGCTACTTTCTGGTATTTTTAAGCATAAGCTTATGCAACAATATGATGCCCCTGTTGATACTCTTTCCTGAGCTTTGGTGTCTTTCTGTGGATAAGGTAGAAATTCCTAGCACTGGAAAGCAAAAATAATAATTGAAAACTTGTCAAATGGGGTGAGTGGGGCTTTTCTTGTAGTAAATGTGGAAAGTGCTGGCAATGCTTTGTTTAAGCTATTGATTCTTCAAACAGAAGCTGTGGGTCAGTTTATTTTAATGGTCTAAAATGGGCTACAATTTGCCTTCACTTAAAATCTAAACTAATCTAAACTAATGCCACAGAAATTCCTTTAGATTGAGGCCAGCATAACAGTGTGCAGAATTTGGCCTGATAAAGCACTAATTCTACATCTTTTGCAAGGTTAGGACTAGACTTGGTTTATTTATTAGGCCAAAGTATTGCCACACTCACTCAGGTAAAATTTCAGATGATGCCTGATCCAGAGGGGGAGATGTGTCTTACAGGGGCCAAATAGGGATGGGTATTTTGAGAAAGCTGTGCTTAACATTTTGTCTTTTTAGTACATATATATATGTATTTGGAGCTTTGAACTGAATGGCTGTAAGAATATGAAGTCAACAAAGGGGCTTTTTTAGGGACTGTCTAGCTCATTGTAGTGGATTTCTTTAGATTATCTCTGGGAACCACCTCCAGCTCTAGCAGGTCTTTTTAACCAAAACTCTTAAACACATTCCTAGAGCACTAGTGCTTTTATGTGGAAGCAGAAGAAGCGACAGCTTCAAATATGTACTCTGCCTTAACCACACTGAACTTAAGCCATACTTTGTCTCGGTTGCCTTATTCAGCAGCACTCAGTACTTTTCCAGCATGCAGACTGCTCGCCTTGTCAGGGGCAGGATGTGTTTCTAAGTACATCAAGCATGAGGAAACCCCTTGTTCCAATAACGTTCCATATCCTGGGAATTTGGAGTGTGAGTGCACACCATAGTATATAGCCTTTTCTCTCAAGACAGTTTTTTGGGCTTTTTTTATTCTGGTGAATTTAAGAGTACATTTTCAAAGTGGTTTTTATTTGTAATTTAGTCAAAAGAGTCTACATAAGGACAGTGGGAAAAAATTGGCTTAAAATCTTTAGCACTGCTATGATAACTTACCCTATAATTCTTGTTTTAAACAACAGTTTGTACAGTTTTATATCATGTCAATGTGGCTTATTAATGAAGGCATTTCAGTGGTTTTATTACTGTTGTAAGCTAGGGTGAAAAGTGAAATTTAAGACATTTTTCTATTTTAACATGATTGTGATTTTGACTTTGGGTAATGCAAAAGAGTGAATTTAGTCTGAGCTTATAATCAATATCAATGACAAAAGAATTGTGAAGCTAAGAGCTCAATTACAGGAGTTTGTTAGCTTTAAACATTTGTCTAAATTTCTGCTAATATAACTGGGCTGTATCTGAGTGCAATTTCATTTAAAATAAAATTACAAAAAGCAATATTCTATTTGCTAAGCTGATCTTCCTCTCTCTAACATTTTGTTGCTTCCACTGATATCCAGCAAAGCTTCCTAAAAATCCCAGTAGGTACCTTCCTTTTTAGATGGACCATGCAATGAGCTGTTGTTTTTACTTTGATGCTATTTTACCCAATGTAGCATTAACTCTTCCCAACAACTTCAAATGTACAAATCTGAGTGAAAATCATAGGACTGAGTGCTTGGTAGCTTGGGATTTCACCT
Source organism: Psittacus erithacus (assembly GCA_009867235.2). Taxonomy (NCBI): domain Eukaryota; kingdom Metazoa; phylum Chordata; class Aves; order Psittaciformes; family Psittacidae; genus Psittacus; species Psittacus erithacus. The sequence continues at coordinate 3,083 of WYDI02030690.1, forward strand.
TTAAGAAAAACTACCACTGTTATCAAATTCTTTGGCTTTGTAACTTTCTGCTTGCAAAAAATGATTGTCTACGAAAACAGCTATTTGATAAACCAGGAGGAAATAGGTGTATGTCTGTTTTTAAAGGATAAGTCTTGCTTTTTATTTGTGAGGGTGGATAAGATGTTCTCCTGCTGAAGGAACACAAAAACCTTTTCTGTTCCTCAGCTACTGCGCTTCATGCAGCCACTGGGCAGCCTGTAATTAGCTGATGGCTGTATTCGAGACATACATATGATTCTTCTCATTTTTTTAAGAAACAGTTATTGTAGCTTCTTAATCAAGGATTAGACAAGATTTGCCCTCCTTGTACATAACCATCTTCTGGAACACTGTGGGCTCTGAACTGATGCAGCCTGCTGGCATATTCTGCAGCACTGTGAAAGACTTTTCAGTTCATTCACACAAGACAGAGGAGCTTTTGTGGTCTCCTGGCCTGGGCATTTGAGTTTACAATGCATTGTACTGGCACGTTGATTACTGATGTTGAGAAGAGCATTGAAAGCTCATAAAGGACCAGTGTTCTGCACGGGGCTTTAAGCACAACAGCTGCTTGCAACATTGCTCTTGGGTTTACTTGCTACAGAGGAAGTTTATTTTTCATACATATATGTGCAGTACACACAAAGATGTATTTCTTTCTCTCTCTCTGAAGAAGGAGAGAGGGACTGAGAACAGACAGGATGGACTGTGAGTGCTTGGAATTATTACAGATTAAGCTGTTTTCAAGAAAATGTTAAAGCATATAACTTTACAAATACATATAGCAAACCTATCTCCTTTTTTTCAGAATAAATAAAAAGTACAGATGGATAAAAGCTATTTCTGGCATCATCATCACACAGTAATTATATATCCACTCTATTTGTAATGGCAAAATTAAACCCTGAGTTAGCAGTTTCGTTATGCTACCAAAATTCATATGTTCACTTGGTTGTAAATACAGCATCATTTTTCATCTTTGTTTTATAGAATTTCATTGCAGCACAAAAATATTAGGAATCCTTGGAGACAACAGGACATTGTAATACTATATGGTATTGGTAGTTTACATAAAATAGCATAATGTTAAAATATAACTACAGATTGTACACAGGAGAGGAGCCAGCCTCTGGAATCACTGCTTTAATATCCATTTGACCACAGCACATAGTACTATCCAGCATCAGATCTGCTATAAATGGTCATGTTAAATGCAGTTAAGTTCAGTTGAACAGCTTGATCTCTTGCCAGTTCAGACACACATAGGCTTCACCTGCAACAGGAAAATGATGAAGACAGTAGACAGTGGGATTGTAGTACTGTCCCTCGCGGGAGAGCTAAGGAATCATACAGGAAATGATTTGCTGACTGGAGAATAGAATGAGACATCTCTATAGGCTACAGGAACACTTCTTGTTATAAACTTTTCAATCTTCTTGTAGTCTTCATTTTTACGGGATCTAAAAAGGAGAAGAAAAAAAACAAATAACCCAAACCCCACAGAAAGAAAAAGGCCAAAACAAGCCCATTATTTCCATGGATTGAAGTTGAAGCTTTACTTCAGAATACAATTGCTCCCTCAGTATCCCACTGAACTTGTGCCTTTGTGGCTTAATTGAGCCAAGTGTAAGTATATAAGACACAAATAATTATCTCAGAAAATCAGAGTTAAGTAATACTTTAATGTGCTGACTTTCCAAGTCCTTGCTTTTTCTTTTTTTTTTTTCTTTTTCTTTTTTGTCTTTCGATACAGTAATAGGACACATTTCCCTCCTTATGGCAGGGACTTTTGCTGCTAAAATCAAAAGAACTTCTGATTTAATTGGAAACACTATCAGATCTTTTATCTACTACACATCCTTAATTTCTCATTCTATCCTCTTTAGACTGGCCTAAAGTTACTTTGACCTCCTCTGACTATTAACACGTTACCTTATGCTAAAAGTCAATAAACTACATTCTCTTCAATTAAAGCTTCTGAGGTGCAAGAGGGAGAAGGGCATACCAATGGGAATTGGGAGATCTGGCATATGCTCTTCTCCCCCTGCATGTCATTTTCCTCTTGATATTAAAAAATATTTGCATTACATGGGGGAAAAAAAAAAAAAGCCTGTCCCTATAGAGCAGAATTTTTACTTCCCTTCTAAAGAACAGATAACTGAGTCATTTCAGAGAAGCAAATAGAAGGGAAATCAGCCTGTACCAACCTTCTTCCTAAATGCATCCACACTTCCACCCTGCAAATACTTTCTCCTCAAAAGGACGTTATGAGCGTACTGAGATCCCAAAGACTGTACTTTTTACCAACATGTTTAATCAGTCAGCAGTGAAATATGGGTCTCTGTGTACATGAAATGAAAGCCTCACGTGAAAAACAGTCATTTTTATTGTTTGCTAGACTACAGATTATTTGCTTAGAAAATTACCCGGACAGGGGCAAGTAAAGCCAGTGAAGGTATGTGCAATGTTTCTTTGGGAATATATCAGGAAACCAAGCAGTGAGGCTGGGGCAATCTGAACAGTATCCCACCACAAGGCCCAGAGACAAGCACATTTCCTTTAGTAGCAATAATGCTTTGATTATTCTAACAAAGCCTCTTGACCAGTGACACAGTTCTCCCTGCTGTTCTTTAACAGATTTCGAAGAGGTGACTCATTAGGTGGTTTCACAGTAGTCGGCAATATTATCAAGGCTGAATACAATCAGGTGATTTTCACATCATTAACCTGACAGTTCACCATGCTTTGTGTTGCCTGATACTTTCCCTACAAAAGAACCAGCAATCCTGATTGAAATAGACCATTGCTAGGAGGAACCTAAGGCAAATTGCCCTCCAGGCTTAGATTTTTACAGAGGTGGCTCAGAAGGGTCACAGGTGTCCTGGGACAGGTAGGCACTGCTGCTGAGTTCCCGTTTAACCAGCTGAGTGGGCTATAAGTATCTGTTGGTGCCAGAGATTGCTATCCTTACCATCATTAATCAGCTGCTCTCCTACCAGATTTGGGTGAGAATGAGTTGTTGTAGCAGGGAGAAGAGACAGGAATGGCAGTGAATGTCTTATCAGCAAGGACAACAGGCAAGAAGTCCACTGACAATCCCCTACTTTCTTGCTAGATAGTCCCACTCAACAGTAGGTATCTTGCACACCTGCTGCTGCCAGACTGTCCCAGCCTGGCATGTGCAGATGCCACGTACTGGCATGTACTCCGGCAGTCACTAGCTACACATCCCATATGTGAATTCCCAGAAGCTCAGAGTGATCTTTCTTATGATTTTGTGAGGAAAGGTGATGGAAATTTGTCCTGTATTTAAGCAGCAAATAAGGACTCTGGTAACCTGCATTTCCTGTGGCCTGTACACCCTTGAGTAACCTGAAGTAAATCACTGAATTTCAGTGCTTCTATTCTCCGCCCATTAAATGAGGATTTCTTCCGTCCTTTCCCTGTTTATTTAAGCTGTGCTGTCTTATACTGTGTGTTTGTACAGTGCTGGACATAGTGAAGTCACTTCTCAACACTGTCATCCTGCAGGTACTGCTCAGAATCCAGACAGCTGCCAGGGTTATTAGTGCCAAGCTGCACAGACTTGCCAAGGGCAAGATAAGCCAATGAGACAAGAGGGATGTCTTGGAGAGTTGCTGAAACATGGGTGCAGCGCCACCAACAGTGACACTGGGGCAGGAGCTCAGTTGAGAAGTAAAGACTTTGTGATATAACATGATATAAGTAAAAATACACACACTCCCCAAGCACTGAAGTTTGGGGTTGCTTTGTCAACAGCACTCCATAAGCTGTAACTTTAGGTGCGTGTGCATCAGGTTCAAAAGAATTCCTCTTCAGATCAGGAGCAGCTGCTCTGGGCATAGTAATTGCGAGGGGAAGACAAGGCTCTGTTGTGTTTACAAAGGAGCAGCAAAATCCTCAGGTGCCACTTTACTTTGACCTGAAGAGTGAGAACATCTGCTTTTAAAAGGTATGTCAACTTGTCTGATCTCCTGTGTCCTTATGTTTTTCTGCTGCTATTGTTGAAGAAACAAAGCCTCCCTGCAGTACAGCTCATTTTGTTTCTAGCAAGTGGTATTTTCTGGGTGCCTCAAGGACTGTGGCTATTGGCAATTTATTGGATCTTTCTTCTTTCATTGCTGAATTATACTGGGTAATAGATATCCACTGACATGGCTTCAATGAGGAGGCTGGGTGTGAGGGGTCCTGTCCACAGTGAAGTATATGAACTGAGAGGACTAAAAAGTACCTGCTGGCTACAAATGGAAGGATGAAGATAACTACTCAATATCTTATTCAGTCTGAAGCTTTGGTTTTGATATCTCCACTCTTGAAATGTCTGTTGGCTGCTGGTTTCACATAAAAGGAAGAATTTCATAGCTCTGTAAAAACAAAATCTTGGAGCCAGGAACTCTGTGGTGACTGCTAATGGCTATCATTTTATCTCAACTCTGAGTTACCACAGGTCTGAAAAAACACAGAAAGATGTATATGTTTTATGTGCTAGACTGCTGGGCCTTCAATAAATCCTCAGCAAGGACTCAAAGATCAGTGATTTGAAGGGAGTGCAGTGGTGCTCACCTAAAAAGCTCTATCTGGCATTGTATTGAGATGAAAGACTGCCGATGTCGGTGCCCCTAAACAAAAGGGCTGGGGTCTGAAGTGCGACGCAGCAGGTAGGACCTCTAAGACTTAATAACAGGCTTTCACAGAATGACCTATGGTTTCAGAGGCTTTCCATCATTAATATAGGGGGAAGGGATATGACTCTGTCCTCTTCAAAGCTTTCTGATACTTCCTTTGAAGATTCAGATTGGGGTTGCATGTATTCATAAACTGTAAGCATCATATATCTTTCATATTACTTACCATCTTAAATCTAAATACTTCAAAGCTTGAAGAATTCCCGAAATAGTTCTTTTTCACTTACAGTATGTCCGCGCTTATTTTTTCCTTACATAAAGATGTATTATTTGTTTTTGTTTTTCTTTTTATAACCCAGCAGTAGAGAGGCTTCTAATGGGATAAGTAAATTGGGGGAAAAAAAAGATGTTTATAGTATCCCACTGTTGCTTCTGCTTCCGAGAGTGTCTGGACTCTTTCTTAATCTTTTTTGTGTCCAGTCCTGGTAGAGGCGTAAAGGCCTTCAAAGACAAGGTGAAAACTGCAGAGTTTACCCTTGCAGAACTCGGAACTACTTGCAGCATTGTCTCCATTCACTGGAGTTAAGTGATGTGATTAAAATCTCAGCTAAACAATCTGTTCCTCCCTAAGTTTGTTTATCTGCCTTCCTCACTTTGTTTAAAGCCTGCTAAGTAGCATGGCATGGCCATGAAAGCCAGAACAAGGGGAACCTACACTGTAATAAAAAGCTGTGATGTCAACATAAGGCTTAAAAATGTACGTATTTAAAAATTAATATTTTGGCAGGTTTTTACATAAGTAGAGTTTGCAGCTCTAGTGGCAACAGCTGTTAGGTGCCAGATTCTCTGAAAGGTTTCTACTCTTTTTCAATATTAGGAAACTGGAATGCATAATGTGGTTTGTTTGAATCATATTCTCTGTGAGATGAAAGCAAAACGATTTTTCAGAGACAGCTTTTATAAGGTCTTCAAAGTGAATTTACTGTTGTTTCCATCCAAAAATTGAAACCTAGGAACGTGAAAGAAAGCTTTCTGCCTAGCATGCTCATGATCAGCTTTCAAATCAATTTTCAATTGACTTTGCTTTAAACTTCAGCAAACAGCCCAATCTTGCATTCACTGAAGTAATTTTGAGATCTACTGGTAACTTAAAGACGTAGTGAGCTGATAAGATTTCAAAATTCCAGACTACAGCTGAGCAGTAAGCTTAAAAAGCTGCTCCCCACCCACACAATGTTTGTCTTCCCTGGAACCATGTTCTTTCATCCTCCTCTCTTCTTTGGTTTGTTTCATTCTCCTTTTTTATTCCTAACCATAATACAAGCCTATGAGCTCCAGGGGATAAGGGTTGGTTCTCCTTTCGCGATGTTCATACAGCGCACAATTATAGACTCGGGTTTCTAACTGAAACTCTCAGGCATTGTGACTGGGAAGAATAATTACCCTTTTTTTTTTTTTTTTTTTTTTTTTTTTTTTCCCCCTGAAGTTTTAGAAACTGCAACAAGTATCCAGTACTTACATGGGTATCAGATGCCCATTGCGTCTCCACATAAGAGGCTGAAACCTTCATGCGGCAGTTCAGGCTAGCTGGTGAAACTGCCCACAGCCCTGGGGAAAAGAACTCTTTGGCTGCACTGACACTTCGTAGTTCTTATCACCTGCAGCCAAACAACTCCGGCCTTGAGAAAAATCCAATCTAGAACACTTAGTTTCGGTTCGTATTTTGCTGACTGAAGTCTACTTTTAATACTAGAAATCAAGAGAGTTACTTGTTCTTTCCACTGCCTCCCGCAAAGCTGATTTTTTAGCGCCCTTCTGTTCCAAAATGGAATTTAATGCATTGATCAAAATCCAAACATATTCAGAGGCTGGATGCAACTGCCACACACCTGGAAAAGCTGCAGACCAACATAGCTGCTATGGTTTGTGTGTGCTGTATTTTGGAATGCTGTTGGCTTGGAAGAATGGAAATTGTAAGTAAATCTAAGCTCATTAAAGAAATTGTAACTACACTTCGGTTCTGCTATCTGACTAAAACTCTTAATAAATTGTTGCTTTCTTTAAAAAATGAAACTAAGCCCTTCCCCTGTACCTAGGGAGCCAGTAGGTCTTTCTTTTTACTCATCTCAGGAAGATATGTTCTCACAAAGCCAATGAGTAGCTATATTCCATACATGTTTGTTCTGTAGGTGACCAGGAATTATAAGGAGCACTCACAAGCTCCTGTTGTTAGGAGTACTGGTAAATCATGGAACAGTGGTTGGAGAACATCAAACAAATTGTTTGTGCTTTGTTCTATCATCTCAGAAAGACTTACACTAGCTGTTGCCTCTGAACAATAAGCTCAAGGAGCCGTGATGTTATCATTATACTACCTACAACATTATACACTGAAGCAGAGACTTTGGATTTTTCAGAGCTCTTCTGAGATTTTAGGCGCATCTCCCATAAAATGTTATTTCAATACATTGCAATCTCTATGAAATCTTTTTTCTATTGCTGCTATGCCTTTTTAAGGAGAGATGAGCAACTGAATTTGCTCTTCAAGGTGTGCACTTAACTTGATTTACACAAAGTAATTACAGATCAACAGCCTGCTGTTTTTTATAGTGTAGTGTATGAGTGTCTTCACTCGGCTATTGCCAGAAGGGTTGAAGCATATCCAGAGCTAACTGTGTGCACACTGAACGTGTGCTCCCTGCCACACCAGCCGCAGGGACATGCCAGTCCCTGCAGATCTGCGGGGTTTCAGTGCTCTGTCTCTTGAGATCGCCTGTGAAATTCTCTTGTTGCAGGTTTTAGCGTGCTGGACTTGACATTTAGGTATTTCATTAACTGTATGCTAAATCTTACTCTGTGAACTCAGCATATATGCTTCTTCCTCTGCTCGTACCTCCTTTGGGATGCATGCAGTACCTGAAGAACAAAGCATAACTTTGAAATAAGTAACTGTTGCAAGTGGATGGATTATTATGAAATGACTGGCTTTAATGAATGTTTCATCCCACAACCACTTAGTCAGAAAGCCTCAGTCAGAACTTGCATCTCTTTCTCCACTACAGTCAATCAGCCGAGATACAAATTCATCAAAAAGTAAGCCGCCTTAGATCTGATGTGCAAGGGTGTCTGTTTATCTGATCTTTTACAATTCCAGAAAACCTCAGCACCCTCAGACATGTTAAATACTCAGACAATATTTAGAAAATTCTTTAGAAAAGCAGGAATTTAATTGTACTTTTCTTTTTTCTTCATCGTTACTCTATGCTAGTAACGATCACAGTATTGCAACACAGTTTCTGATACACTGCTACTATTTGCATTATTATTTGGATGGGGGAAAATACCTTCACATATTGAATCTAGCTGCGCAGAGACAAAATAAAACAGATGCTGCTCTTGTATTAAAACTGTAGTATTCTTAATCTGCTTGCAAACTGCTTCCATTGTATAAAAGTGATATAGTTAAAAGTTGTGCAACCCTCTTCAAAGGAAACGTTGTGAGGAGATGGTGGCCGATATTGAAATCTCAGTTTGATAGAATCTCAAACTGTTTAAATAACTCTGGCATACAAAAAAGCTCTAAAGTGTCCATGGCTTCTCTAGGGGGAGAAAATATTGGAGGGACTTTTTACAAGGGCAGGTAGTGATAGGACAAGGGGGAATGGTTTCAAACTGATGGAGTAGACTTAGATTACACATTAGGAAGAAGCTCTTCCCTGTGAGGGTGGTGAGGCACTGGCACAGGTTGCCCAGAGAAGCTGTGCCTGCTCCATCCCTGGCAGTGTTCAAGGCCAGGTTGGACAGGGCTTCGAGCAACCTGGTCTAGTGGAAGATGTCCTGCCCATGGCAGGAGGTTGGAACTGGATGAGCTTTAAGGTCCATTCTAACCCAAACCATTCTATGATTCTATGAAAAAATAAATCTCTTGGAACCAGTGCTGTAACTGGCAAGATTTTTGAATAGCAGCATTGAGTAGCCCAGCATTCCCTGCAGAAGAGTGTGGTTGACTCCAGTCACTAGTTTTGTTTAAAAAAAAACAAAACAACAAAAAGTGTCAAACTCAGAGCAGGAGAGTGGATGGTGAAGAACCTGTTGCTGTGGTGACAGTACAGGTGTCTCTGATCAGTATAAAACCATTGAAGAAAATATGTAGGTCAAGATCTAGTATCTCACATTGAACATTTGAATTTCTCATGGTGCAGAAGTCTTACCTCCTGCACTGAAGGATTAAGGTAGGAGGCATTTTTTCCATTTATCAAAGAAACATCTCTGCTGTTTATTTTTAGTGCCAGCTGCTTAGTGAAGTAGGCAAGGAGACTGAAAACCAGGGGTATCTGCAACAATGATGCTTTTTTCTACCCTTTAACTGTACCTTAACTAGCCTGGGCTGGAAGTTTGTGACTATAAACTTTGTATCATATGAATCATAGATCAACTAGGTAGAAAAAGACCTTTAAGATCATCGAGCCCAACTGTTACCCCAGGACTACCAAGCCCACCACTAAATCATGTTACTAAGGCAAACTTATCTCCCCTCATGTCTCCCCCTCACGATCTCCAGTCACAGCCACCCTTCATCTGCCCCCCTGTAGTGGGCCCACATTGTATAGCTGCTGCCCCTACCCCTCATGGCCACCACTCATCTTCCCTTAAGATCTCCCCTCATGGCCACCCCTCACAGCCCATGGCTGCCCCTCCTCTCACCTCACGATCTCCCCTCACAACCGCCCCATCACTAACTTCATGATCATCCCTTATGGCTGCCCATGCCCTCATCTCATGATCTCCCCTCACGGCTGCACCTCTCCTGTCCTCTCACAGTCTCCCCTCTCAACTGCCTCACCTCTTCCTTCATGATCTTCCCTCATGGCTACCCCTGTACTCCCCTCACAATCTCCCCTCATCCCTCATGACTGCCTCTCCTGTCCCCTCACAATCTCCTCTCACCTCTCATAGCCATCCCTCCTATTCCCTCATGATCTCCCATCACCCCTCATGACTGCCTCTCTCTCCTTCCCACCGATCAAGTATTCTCAATTAATTTTAACCCCAGGTTTACAGACACATTGCCTCGATGAAGGCAGTATGAAGACAGGATCTATGTTTAACCTTTATGAATCATATGCTGCTATGAAATGAACAATCAGTATGTTACAGGGGTTTGTGATACAAGTCCTTAATGCACAGATGTTGCTCCACCCAGCCTCAGGAAGAAGGTGTACTGCCCACTCAATAGCAGGCATGGACAGTTGTCGGACTGTTCCCTGTGCTCTGCATGCCTGGAGTCCCCACCACTGCAGCCATCCTGTCAGGGGATGATGCAACCAAAATCCACAGAATTTAGAAGGCGGAGATTATAATTTTAGTCACTCTGAGACAACACTTGCTTTGTATGACTAAGAACATTTACAAGCTAGTACCACTGCTTTGCAGCTAACACACCTATGCAGCACTGAAAGAGCAGCTCAGTGTGGCTGTCCGTCTGAAGGAGCAAGGCTTTTTGTTTGTTAGCCTGCTATATAGCAAGATGTTTGTTTATGAAAATGAAAGTAGCAAAATGTAAATGTTGGACTTCATGTGAAAGTATGTATGAAATGAGAATAGGTTTAATTAACTGGTCTACTCGGAGTGGCAACTTAAATTGTAACACACAGCAACTCCATCTCCTACCGCTCTGAGCCTTGTTATTTATTGTGAGGAAATAAATTTGATTTTTTACCTCCAACTACTTTTTAATAATCAAAGCAAAAATGATTCATGCAGCCTTTAAGTTATCATAAATAAATTCAGCAGATGTGGCAAAGATGATAAAAGGCTTCCTTGTGCAAAACATTTTGTATGTCAATTTAAGAAATGGTCTTAAGAGCAAAACTTCATGTGTTGCAATTTGTCAGCAATTTCATTGTTACAGCTTATTTTCAAGGGGGTTCTCAAAATCCGTGGTGGGACTCCTGTAGTATTTTATGTAGGAACTTGATATTCTTAGGAGCATATAACATCATCTAATACTTTTTTAGCTCTATATCTAGAGTACAGCTGAAGAGTAACTTCAATTTTTGAACGTACAACCAAGCTAAAGGTTACTGTAATAATGACCATTATTATTAGATATACATTAATCATTACTACTCTAGTCTAGACCTGCTGTGTTATTGTACTGAAATGCAATTAATTTTCTCTTTCATACACATTGAGAAATCTGCTTGGTTTCCACATGGAGCCACAAGAATTGGTGCTATGAGGCTACCAACAAGTCTCTTTCATGAAGACAAGTGCTGGGACCCCATCACTATATGCCAGCCTTCTGTAGCTGGCAGTGCACTGCCCTTTGCAGTAATTTAATTTTCCTTGTGATCATTCAGCTCCATGATGCAGCTGGTTTCTTCCTCTCCTTCCTTCATTTGTTTCCGTCCTTTGCTGTTCTACAGTTCTGGCTGTAACCCTCTGCATCAGCAGTATACAGGATGTGGGTCATCTGTCTTGTTTCACTTTTCTTTTGATTTGCATGCTACTCACAACACATGGTGTTACTAAAAAATAGCTGCTAAGGTGAATAGCTATTGAACTGGATAATTAATGTCATTAGCCTGTTCTGTGGAATGATGGTGTTTAATCAGGACAAAAGGAGTATTGTGCTTATCTGGCCAAGGAAATTAAGCCCACTGACTTGGCTTTGGAAAGAATTTCTCGTATGCTACATCCTTAGATGTGATAGTCATGCCTGCTGGAATGGAATTCACCTTTAAAATGGCCAGCATCAAGTGAAAGCTCTGACACAGTGTCTTGCTAGAGTGAGTCTCTCATGAAAGGCAAGCTTTTAATTTCCATTAATTTCTACTTCCATATGAAAGAAAGTCCTTGTGAAGAACACATGCAGCCTTGCAAGTGGACGTTTGATGATCCTTTGCGGTTTTGTTGTTACCTGGGCACTGTGAGGTAGCTCCTGCAGTGCACAGGGTGATGCGTATTAAAAGGTAACCTAAGGCTCTTCTGGGTAATAATGCTAAAGTTTTCTAGAGTTTTCACTTTCCACCCTATGCAGATTCTCTTTCGGTAACGTTTCAACCAGTTCCATGGTCCATACCTCTAATAAGATCTATCTAGGTTTCATATTTCAGGCCTGGCCCTCCCAAACCTGCTTCGAACCAAAATTATCCCTGGACCATTTAGGAATTTTACCATACTAAAGAAGCTGCATGTTACGCAAGAGCTGTTTCTTTGTCTTGGAAAACAAAGGTTTGTTCCAAGCTACCTTTCCTGTGTGGAAAATATACGCAGACTACATATATGAAATGTAGGTAGAAAATAATATATTACCATGTACCTTGGTAAATTGGTATCAAAGAAGATTTTTAGCCTAGCGAAGCTGAAGTGGCAGTTGTTTTCAGGAGCTAAGGAATGTTGAGCCAGAAAGAATTGAGAGCCATAGACATGTTCGAGAGGAAGTGAAAAAAATATCTGTGTGTGAAATAACCCAACACAGAAATTAGACACCTCCTCATTCTGCATTCCAAAGTCTGCACATGGCTTGAGTCTTTTCCCATTGTTCCGTCATACACGGATCTTTCAGTTATTTTCACCTGTCATCTAGTAACAGCCCATTTCCCCCACCTAGTTACATACTTAAAAAGAAAGTTAAGAATACTTCTTACTGTATACCTCCTTCTTCCAGGGCTTCTAAGGGATAATCAAAGCCTTGCTTCACCCTTACCTTCAATTATCAGAGTTGAATGTGTCAGCTTTCTTATACTCCCACTAATTTAGACACCATTACTCCCTTCATAACACCTGGAACACCTGCTCACTCTGCATGTTTGACTTCTAAAGTAGCATGAAGTGCACGGGAGGAGTTGATCAACTTGGATTGTTATTTAATAGCTGTTTTGCAGAAATGCCTACAGGCATTAATTAAGATCAAGGTGCTAAACACTAGGAAGACTTACACTGAAAAATAGTTCCTGCCCCAGAGAGTTCATAATTCACTTTATAGCAAGTTACAACAGGCAGATGAGATAAATTAACTGTAGGGCGGGAGAGAGAAGTAGTACAAACTACTTCTCCGAGTGTTTTCTGGCCAGCGCGGATCACTTTCATATACATATATTTGCAAATAGAAGTATGCTTATTTTGCTGAAGATATTAATTTCTGATTTTAAAATTAGCTCTCTGATGTCATAAAACTCTTCTTCCAAAGAAACACCTATAGTATTCCTTCTCCACCTAGTGTGTGTGCATTGGTTATGCTGTACTCTATCTGTATCCCTCCCTTTTCAAGGGCACCAAAATCTGTTATTATGTATTGACTGGTTTTCAGCAGAGAAAAAGATAAAGGCAATCTTTTCTCATTTTATGTTTAAAATTAAAATACTCCAATAAAACAGGAGCTGGCCCAGATCCTTCCTCGTGGAATTAATTGTAAAATATGTTACTATAAAGCTGTGTTAGAAGTGTGAACAGATCTTGGTAACAATCAGACATTAAAGTTTAGAAGACTATAGTCTCTAATAGGCTTGTTTTTCCATTAAAAAAAGGAATACATTATTTTGTAGGTGGAGATAAAGGTCAATTTGATTTATTTCAGCTTGTCAACTTTTATGAATAAATCTATTATCTCTGGTAGTATTCCTTAACAAGGTATACCTTGGTTTCCACCAATTTTAAATTACTGGAAACCATCCAAGGAATAATTAAGGCCCGCCTTTACTGTCACGGAAAGTGGTTTTCTTTCACATTGTATGCTGTGCAGTTTTTTATGCTATGTAAAAGTAGGTTAAAATACTGTCAAATCAGAAACCTTAACAGCTAGTCTTAAGGGTAGTAACTTACCCCTACTTTTCCATAGATGTAAAAGCACTTTCCTATACAAACAGGCCACTTCCTCCAAAGACAGGAAGATCAAGATGTAAATAACTAACAAAGATAAAAGCAATGAAACATTAATCTCAGATGTAAGCAAATGAGAATTTTGCTATTTTTAGTAGGACCATAACAGGCCTCTTAACATTTTAACTACATGAAACCTTGTCTACAGCACACTATGGATTTTATTTTGTCCCATTAAATTACTTTTTTTATACATCACAATTATTTGTGATTTAACATATAAAGTGCAATGATCTGAAAGGAAAAAAGAAATGTGATTGCTGGAATATTCTTAAAAATTCATCCCTTTTCAGCAGCCACACCAAGAAATTTGAAAGTCATCTAGAAAAATGAAAGCAAGTTTAATTTCAAAAATGACACCTTTTTTACTGGAAACCAACTGGTCAAAGATTTTGATGATTGTGGTACAAAGTAGAAAAACACACTTAGAATGGTAGAGTTCCTCAGCACAAGAGCTTTAATTGGCAGTTAAACATAGGCTTTTTTCAAAAAGATTGATTTATTTTTTATCCAAGAAAGGGTTATAGAGGAAGGCCTCTCTAGTATGCTTTGCTCTGAAGCCAGCAAATCCGTCTGTGTACTACTGCTATTTTACACCCAGCTGGCGTACATCCAACATGGACAGAAATAACCATCCACACTGCCACAACTACCTATAGCTGTGGCAAATGTATTAAGTGAAAATTGCTCCATGGGAAGGAATAGAATGAAGGTGGGACAGCAAGAACATCAGAGACAAAATACTCCTGCAGTCCTCCTTCTAAAACCTATAGGCTATGCAAGCAATAACAGAGGAAAATGTCTTGTTAGATGCTAGTAATTAGTTCTGACTTTGAAAGACTTCATTGCTCAAATCATACTTAGATATTAAAATGAAGAATAACTTAACATTGCCCTGTGCCGTGGGAAACATTCCTTGTAGCTAACCTAGGTGACATTACATTCATCCACAACTGAGCACTGCTGCCCTTTCTGCGTCAGGCACCTAACAGGTCGACTTCTGTTATCCTCAGCTGCTCCCGGACTGTTCCTTTCCTGTTTCGTAGGGACAAGTAAAAGGCAGTAAGAGTACGGTAAGAACATATAACCGGGCCTGGACGCTTGGGCCACTCTCTTATTTATGCAACGCCAGCAAGAAACCCCGCTCACAGCACTTCCCTCCCCTCTCACTTCGCCCCTGTCGGTGTCTGCAGTGATCGTAGGCGGCGGCGGCTTGCAGCCTGCGGTATTTGCTGCGTCACTCGAAGAGACCGGGCGCAGTAAGGCAATTCATACTCCCACAGCAGTACGAACCGCACTGCAGCGCCCCGACCTCACCATCACCGAACAGCCCCATCGTACCCCACGCCGTGGACGGGGGCGGGAGGAGCCCCGCAACTACTGCCCGCCGCGGGTCACGTGGCCGGGGCCACCGCCTCGAGGCCCGTTGCCAGGCGACGGCAGGGCGCGCGGCGCCCACGGGAGCGGCCGGCAGATGGTGAGGAGGCAAGGCAAGCGGAGCGGCCCCGGCAGGTACCCCCGTGCCGCCCCGGGGGCTTCCTGTAGAGAGCGGCGGCAGGAGCTGGGCGTTGCCACAGGCTCCCCCTCCCCACGGGCTGCTCAGAGGCGAGGCCGCCCAGTGTACCCCCGGCAGGGGCGCAGGTGCGCTGTGAAGCGCTGCCGAGCAGTTTCCCAGGCCGCTAAGGAGCGGGCCTAGAGTGACAGCACCCGCACCCAATGGGCGCACGCGTCTCCGGCGAAGGGGCGGGGCGCCCAGCCCGGCAGGGCGGTGCCTTCAGCCCGTGAGAGCACGGCAGCTTTCCCGCAGGGGGCCGTGTAACGCAGTGACTCCGCCCCGCAAGGAGGGAGTGGGACCGCGGAGGGCGGAGTGGGGTGGCTCGGGCAGGCTGTCGGCAGAGAGCGGCCCGCCCCAGCCGCTGCGGAGGCCGCGGCCCTTTGCCCGGCCACAGCGTCCGGCTGAGGACGATAGAAGCCGGGTTCTCCGGTGAGTGGCCTGTACCGCCGGCCAATAGGCGGAGGGCAGCGCGCCATCCTCCCCGCCCCCGCCGCGCGGCGGAGCCAATGGGGGGCCGCGGGGCGGTGCGCGCAGGGCTAGGCGCGGGCTGGGAGGTGCCTTGCGGCCAGATGCGGGGGAGTCGCCGTGGTGCTGGTAGCTGGAGTACTAGTGGCGGCGGCAGTAGCAGTTGTGGCGCGTGTGGCGGACGCGGCTGGCGGGCATGGAGTCTCGAACTGCCCTCGTCTTCCCGCGCTGAGGGACGCGCCCGCCGACAGGGATAGCGGTAGGTGAGGGGCGGCGGTGAGTGGCTGCAGGTGCCAGGCGAGCTGCGGTGTCGGCAGTGGCCGCCGCCGCGGGGCGGCAGAGCCCGTTGGGCCGGGAGGGGGACGTGTGTCGAACCGCGTCGCGCTGCCTGCGGCCGCCTTGCCAGCTGGGGCGGCGGCGCTGGCCAGCGCTTTGCGGCCCCAAAAGCGCGGCTGTGGCGGAGAAGGAACCGTCTGAAGGCTAACGTCGGTTTTGTCGTTGGCAGGATCCGAGCGTAGCGCGGCGGCCAGCGTAGTCGTGGGAGCCGGCCTCTGCTTGTGGCAATCTGCTGTCACCTTCCCGTCTGGCAATGGGGAATGGACTCTCGGACCAGACGCCGATCCTCTCCAGCTTGCCTTCGTTCCAGAGTTTCCACATTGTCATCTTGGGTCTGGACTCCGCTGGGAAGACGACTGTGCTCTACAGACTGCAGTTCAATGAGTTCGTTAACACTGTCCCCACGAAAGGATTTAACACGGAGAAAATCAAAGTGACGCTGGGCAACTCGAAAACGGTCACTTTCCACTTCTGGGATGTAGGCGGCCAGGAGAAGCTGAGGCCGCTGTGGAAGTCGTACACGAGGTGCACCGATGGCATTGTGTTTGTGGTGGACTCCGTCGATGTTGAGAGAATGGAGGAGGCTAAAACAGAACTTCATAAGATCACTAGGATATCCGAAAATCAAGGAGTGCCTGTCCTTATCATTGCTAACAAGCAGGACTTGAGGAACTCTCTTTCCCTTTCTGAAATTGAGAAGATGTTAGCGATGAGCGAGCTGAGTTCTTCAACACCCTGGCATTTGCAGCCTACCTGTGCAATCATTGGAGATGGACTCAAAGAAGGACTGGAGAAGCTACATGATATGATAATTAAGCGAAGGAAAATGCTGAGGCAACAGAAAAAGAAGAGATGAGTCCTATTTTGACATTTCTATTTTAGAGTAGTAACATGGTCAAAATTTGACATGAGACAGCTTCCAAACCCAGGCCTGCTTGTTTGGATGCTTTTAAGCTTAGTTACATTAAACAGTCAGTTGCACAGTCTCGCCGTGTGGAAGGCTGTGCAGTCATGGAACTTTTGTTGGTTTGGGTTTTCTTTTGTGTTTTTTACAGTAGTCTCTTCTGAGTTTTCTGGCTCTGCATTATTTCAGAAGCCCTAATAGATGATGTAATACTATCAGGAAATGAATGGGTGGGTATATGTGACATGGATGACTAAATAGCCAAATAAAATGAGGGTTTTCTGCTTAGTGTTGTATTCATGTTTGAGGGTACCCTCTGCAAGCAATTTGCATTGAAGGTGTTCTGTGTTTTTAAACTCTAATGCTCGTAAGTGGAGTGTTTAGGTGAACATTATACAGCTTTAAAAATATGTATGAAGCTAGTAAGCCATTCTTTCGAGAGGCTTTTTTTTTTTTTTTTTTAACCTTGTTTGGGGATTTCTATGAAAGCTTGGCGACATGTGTAGGGTTGTGGGGTTTGTTTCTTTTTGGGTCTTTTTTGTTTTGTTAAATTTGGCACTTTTTGAAATTGAATCATGTTCAGTTCACATACTTGAAATTTAAGTGCTGTGGATTCTTCAACTGATAAAAGACTTTCTGACAAGTAAAAAATGTAAACAACATGCTGGAGCATGAAAAAGTGGTTTTCCAACATATAGCATGTTTTTGGTATGTAAGGTCTTTATTTTTTTAGAAGTAGCCATTCTTCATTATACAGTGCTAATCAGGTTTAAACTGTTACTCAAAATTAGTAATATATTTCTGAATGATGAGTATTACGGCCTCCTCCTACCAAGTTAAAAGTAAATTAATTGCAGTAAAGGCGCTATAAAGAACAACTCTGGCTGTTGTGGTTCTAACCAGTGCAGCATTCTTCGCTCTTTTTGACTTTTCTGGCAATGAAACAAAATTATAATGAAGTAAAGATGAAGTTAAAATTAGCAGAGCACATCTTGTATTTCCCCGAAATACCCCATTTGATTAAAGTGGTAATTGCTATGTCACTTTCAATGTATGCTTTTTTTATCGTGACTCTTCAAGTATTTTGTGGTTAGGAATGTAATAATGCTTTATACACTCAAACATTTGACACTACTGGGGGCGGGGGGAGGGAGGGAATGGGGAAAGATTTTCAAGATAGGCCTGTGTTCTGCTTTCATTATGCTTTAAGCTGTTCTTGTTTACAGAGTGTGCAAACAGTGTTAACTGGGCAGGATAGTGCTTGATGGAAAAGGGAGGGTAGTTTTTCTTACTGGTACAGAGCTCTTTAGATACTTGGCTAGCAATTAAAAGGGCTAAAACAGAGCCTGGATTTTTAAGATTAACTTTTAGTGGTGCTGTAAAAATTCATCAGAATGTTAGATTCTCTTCAAACTTTTGTTGGAAATACCAGATGGGAAAAAAAAAAAGTAAAAACAAAAAAGCAAAATCTACTTCCTCCTCTTACTCAACCAGCAAAGTAATACGTTTTTCTTACCTGCTGCTGTGTATCAGGAGGATGACAGCTACAACCCTGAATGTCAATCAGTGTAACTTAGATGCGTTTTAAAATACAAATCAAACTTTTTAACCAGCAGCTGTTGGTCCAGGAGGTAACCAAAATGCACTTTAGTGTCTTCAATAACTGAAAGTGACAGCTGTTTTTGTTTTGGGTTTGGTTTTTTTTTGGGGGGTTGTTTTTTTTTTTTAATTTTATGACATCTTGGTCCTTTTTAAATAAACTGAAGTAGCTTCCAGTGGAGCTTTTGTATGTTGGTTATATATGTACCTGCACTGGTGACATTGTAAGTCACTTACTCGAGTAATGTCTATATTTATAGAAATGTGGATGACTTCTTAAACCTCAATAAACAATTCAAAACAAGCCTGCAGAGAGAAAGGTGTCTTGACTTCCTGTGCTGCAGCAGTATGTTCTCACCTACCCCTGTGCACGGACTGATTGCAGTAACAGTAGAACTATTTCTGTTGAAAACCAAAGTCTTGTAAGTGTGGTGAGGCTCGTAAGCATTACAGTATTATAAATTGCAATATCTCATTATAAACTTTAAATCAGTGGCATGTCTGTGTATTCACAGAAGAAATTAACCACAGTGACTCCCTTCTGAAGTGATGGATCTTGCATAATTTGAAAAATCTTTCATAAAGTTGAACATACTTTGTGCCACATCCAATGCTGGGCATTTATCACATGTACTCACAGGTAGTACTTAATTTAATATCTTCAGGCTCCTGTATCTAAAGCCATCTGAGGGATTTGCACGTACTTAAGCCTTGGATAAATTTCCTCCTTGGATTTTATGGCAGTGAGCAGAATGTGACAAGAAACATGGAAGCTTCTAATTAGTTTCAGGACCTGAATGTGGACAAGACAAGTTTCATTTAGCCTGCAACCCAAAATTCCTGAGTTTGAACATGAATATCCAAAACTATCTCTGAGAAACTGGATGTTTTCATTTCTATTTATGTAACATGGCACATCAAAATGCAGGTTACTAACAGTCAGTCTTGACAAAAAGCTTCATTAGTGATGCTGAGCCCTATGAATTTGGGGTGTAATTGGTACAACCTGGCTAACATTTTCCTTCCTATTGGGTGTACAGGACTACTAGCTTGAGGAAGGTGAGATGGCAGGCTGGCTCTTTGTACCCAGTAAACGAACTGTATAATGCAAAATAATAACTTTGTTATGAGTATTCATCGACTTCTACTGGGAATAGCTGAAAAAGCATCCTGCTTAAAAAAGTCAGCTGTGTTTTGTTGTGCGTATTTTCCATGCCAGTGTTTTTCTGGTGACAGGCTCCCTAAACTCTTCTATGTATAAAAGCTTCAGATGACTGATTTTTAAATATGGAGTTTGACTGGTCTGTACTCAGGTAGTCTGGAGGAAGAAGTGAGATAAGGTGGAGAGCAGTGTTTCTAAAATGTCATGGTTGTTATGTTTAATACTGGCTTGGAAATAGAAAACTTCTGAGTGAAGGATGAATTTTATGTTCAAGCTATATCTTTATCTGTATTAGAACTGTTTTGCTGGAATATTACTGTAGCTGTTGTGAGTAAAATATACAAATGTAGCAGTACCTCTGAAAGGATGTTCTGTATTAGTATGACAAAGTCTTCAACTATCAACAAAATGGTGACTGCAGTAGAGCATTTGGTATCTTGGCTGATCAAGTTTCTGCTGGCGTATGCTGTCAGCCTGGGATCACTTTCTTCAGTACGATGAATTGACAGATTCTGGCCTAAATACTGGTATGTGTAAGAAAACCTTCAGAGAATCTGAATAAGATGGTGTACTTTTGTGATAATGCTGGAGTTACACAACTTAAATTTTAAAACATGTTTTGCTAGAATGGGCTAAAAATGATGCTCTGTTTCAAGCCACTCAGTAAGTTAAATATCTCAAACTGCTTCTACTTGAAGGAGATACAGAATTGCATTTAAATTGGTGCAGCGCTGTTGAACAATCCACAGAGTGTTGTAACCTTATCACTGTTGTTTAGCTTACGAAAGTCGGTATGGCATTGCCTCAGCTGTTCATGCACATGCAATCGTTTAAGGTTAACCAACCTTCAGAATCTGTTTTCTAGCTGTGTAGCTCTGTGCTACCTTGTGACCATTTCAGCTAGAAAAAGTACTACAGGATGGTGAGACTTCTTCAGGTTCTCAGCATCAGTTTCAAGTTGTATTGCACTGACTGTTCATTTACATTTGGAAACAAAAAAAACCTATCCTGGTTTTCAGACAGATGATAGATGAAAACCTTTCTCCCCTCAAATTTTCATGTTTCATTGAGACAGGATTGATCCTTTTTGTGGGCAGCAGTACTCACAGCCAGTCCACGGTTCCCAGCCTGATTTAGGTACTTCTGTACCACCTTGCACAGCACTTTGGTCCTGCGGGAGTTTATTACCTGGGACCCAGTGGTCAGCAAGGAGCTGAAGGCAGGCTGATAGGGGCTAGCTAAGTCAGGCTGGACCCCAAAACATCTGCCTTCTGGGGGGGTTATCTGCATCTTGGATCATTTGTTTACAAGTAGCAGGGTGCTAATTGGTGCCTGGGTGAAACTTTTTGTTGAGAGCTGAGTGTCATTCTTGGCATTTGAGGAGGATTTAGATACTGGATTGATGTTAAGAGAGAAGGACATGGTAAAGTAGAGTGTGGCAAGCGTAGGCAATCTGCATATGCTATGAAGGCACTGACCCTAGTATGCAGTATTTATTCAGCTGTGCAGATTGCAATGCATGAAGGGTAGGTAACCTATGCTTATAATGCTGTCTTCACCTCTTCTGAGAGAGAAAGCTAGACATGAGTCAGTCTTTTTGGGTCAGTGTTTGTACTTTACTGGTGGGCAATTAATCTTTTGAGAGGGTCACAGCTTACAACCCCACTGACAGCCTTACAGCTTTGTGTCCCGGAGCCAGAACAACCCTTGTTGCTGCTGGAAGGGATGTGTAGGAAGCTGTGAATGGGCATCATCTCTTATTTATCTAGTCTGAGGGATGACGAAAGCATTTTAGTATTTTTTTAATCCTGACTGACACAGGTATGTGAAGGCCTCCCCCCAGCTCATGCTGCTCTGCGGGCTGTCAGTATTTTTAGGAGCAGGATAAGACTGCAGAGCTTTGTGGATAAACTCTTGCGTGTGTTTTTAAACTGAGGGGAAATACACAGTATGACTTGGCAGCAGGTTGATGCCTGGGGTTGTCCTATGGACTCCCACAGATGTCCTACCCATAGAAGTGCAAAATAAAGGGCTGATACACAGCTGGTACCTTGCCCTTCTGTAAAGCATTAGTCAGTCTTCTTAAACCAGCTGTAAAGAAGCGACATTGCAGTTTCAAAGACCTAGCTGAAAAAAGTCCAAAGCAGCAAACTAAGAGCTTGTGTTTCCTCCTTGGCAGTGTCCTGTTTTATTGGGGCTGGCTGTGAGTGATCTGAGGCACCTGAGTGGTGAGGCACCTGGACAATGCTGCTGGCTTGCCGTGGGGCTTGGCAAAGGACACAGTCACCAAGTACTCACATATGGATTTTATTCAAAGGCAAACCTAAAATCTAAGGATAAAAAGTAGGCAGGGAGGTCACACAGTGCTTGCAAACAGCTCAGGAAAATAAAAGATGATAATCCCTGAACTGTGAAGATTGTGGCTTCTTAGTTCTAGCTGTATTTATGCAGCTGCTCCACCAGAATTAAGAGCTAAAGATGATGGAATAGTTAATAGTTAGAAAGGAGAAGGTCGAATATGGTTGCTGGCTGTGGGGTGTGTAGAGGGAGAGGGGATTTGAAACTGTTGGGTTTTCCTAGCTTTTCAAGACACATTGAGCCCTAAGGGAAACAGACACGCTTCTAGGCTGCTTGATTGGTTTAAAATATTTATTGTTTTTTGCACTGTAGTTTTCCTATTGCTGAAATGAAACAATACCTCACTTAAGAAAGCCACCTAATCACTGCATCAATCTCCGAGTCCACTGGCAAAGAAGGTTAGCAGGGGTGTTGAGCCTTGTTAAATGTGTTGAGGGCTCCTGGCTGGCTCACAAGCTGCTGTATTTCAAGGTCTTCTCTAAAAATAGCAGAATGGTGAAATTTAGGTCAGGCAAGGTAAAGGTGTGAAGCCTGATACCTCAGCCACTAGACACAGTCGAGAGGTACCCCCAGCCCTGTAACTGCTTATCTTCTGTTACCACTTTATGAATGACAAATAAGAATAATTTCCTTTGAAGCATAACATTTGCATCCCTTTCCCCTTTCATTGCCCTTTGCCCTGAGAGCTTTAACAGGTTTTTTATCGGAACATCACTGAGTTGGGTATCATAAGGATCAGTTTGTGGGTGAAGAGTGTCAGGAACAGTGTTCACCTTTGCTGCAGCGAGTTGGTTAGCCAAGGCTGGTCTTTTTGTAAAGCTGGTTTAACATGAACAAAGAGGACCTAAAAGAGGGAAATCTTTTAAAAATGTCTTCTTGTTTTTAACATTAGCTGAACTCCACTGGTCTTGTAATTATTGGATGCTGTTGTAAGCATGGGCTGATGGAGAGTGGGGTTTTGACACCAGTTGCATCATGATTGCTAAGAGGCCTTCAGCCACTTGCAGGCTATGAGTGTAAGGTCTCTGCAGTAATGCTTACTGAATTTATATATCCGCGATGTAATTTTTTAGCTGTCTTTTTGAGGAGTTCCTGTGGATCACAGTAGTTTCTCAAAGAAACTTGATTCTTCGTGAAACATAGATTAATATGTCAATGTCTCTGCAAATGCAGTTTATTCCTGTTTGGTTTCTGGTATAAGTGATATGGTGAAAGGGCAATCTACGGATTATTAGTAGTGCTATTTCCCTTCACCTCCAGCTATTAAGTTTCTATTTGAATCAGAGATATATATTCTATTTTTCTTGATTATACTGTATTTTCTACAGTATCCTGTACAAAATGATTAAGATCAGCCTCCCTGATCTTAATTAGCTTTGAAAATTGACTTACATGTTTAAAGTCGCTGTAATTCTTCTGTAATCAGTCATCTTACACAGGAGACAAATGGGATTCATGAACTGAGCCCACACTGATGCTTTTTGACAGATCTCCTATTGCCACATCAATACGCATCCCTCGCTGTGTGCACTGGTACCAGCAAACTATATTTCTATATGGTTCAGCAACTGTATTTCTGCCACTCTGTCAATAATTTGCTTATACACAGTTTGCTTATGTCCTGCTATTGTTGTAATCATGATAGGGGACTGTTGAAAAATGTTCTGTACAAAGACTCAGCTTTACACTGCAACTACAAAACAAATACACCCAACCAATAATTTAGTTTTAAAGCACTGAAGTTAATGCTGAAAGCTGGAAGTTTAAGACTGCAGATTGGTATAACCAGTCCAGCTACTGAGGGCTGGTCATTTTATTCCTGAAGTCTCTTCATCTGTGTGTAAAGCAAGAATCTCACAGTTGCTCTTACATTTAAAGTCATGCTTACAAGTGCTGTGAGATATTAAGATAGTACAGTAATATCCAGTATAATGGTAAATACTACAAAGATTGTAACAATAATCTGATTTTTTTTGATTGACTTTTAACACATTTGTGTTCAATAGTTAGGCATCAGGAAATTGTACCTTTTCAAAAGTAATGTATTTGAGAATTTAAAAATGCAAGTTCAATTTACTGTATTATTTCTGTCTGTATGAGCTTCAGCTTCACAGAAAGCAAAAGTAATACCATAGTTGAAAATAATAATTTATTTAATATTAATCAATGAATAAATAACCTGGATCATTCTATGATTACCTGATTATCTTTTATTATTACTATTATTATTATTTTGCACTTGACCATATCTACTAAGCAAAAGCAGTCAAAATTACTTGGTTTTATGTTTGATTTAAATTGGGATAAATGGTATTGCAAAGCAGACATATGAAAGTTTCTAAGTAAACATGATTTGCAAAGATCTTGAGGCAAAATTACACATTATCTTAAAATAAGCTTTTATTTGGAATAGTAACAAAAATGGCTGTAAATCCCTTTGAAAAGATAGCTTTATTTTATATAGTACAGTGAGAGGAGTATGTTAGAGTGATTACAGACCTCAGGATTCAGAGGGTCTCCTGTTCTCACTGCCTTTCTTGGCTGTAATGAATCAGTCTGCACAGGATGTGGCTGCTAACAGATGATAATGCAAAGTGAAGGGCTGGGCCATGAAAAGCCCCAGGGTGGCTCAGCGTGGTGCTGAGTTCTCACGAAGAGCTGATTGCTTTCCAAAAATAAGAACAGGAACTAGGGCAGATAATCCATGTAAACTGCACTTTCCACCCTTACACGTTCACAGCAATTTATTATTTTCAGCATTATGAAGCTTTACATGTTGATTACATATACAATCCACCTAGGCACACACACACCTACCTACACACACTTCTGTTGTATTCTTGCAAACCCTGTTTGCAAGAATTTCTCTGGGATCCTGTTTTGTGGGTGTAACTTGAGAATTTACATTCATGTTTTTATATCATTTAAAACCAAATGTGACTGCACATATGACAGCACTAGAAATATAATGTTTGAAACGATTTCCTCTGGTTTAAATCTATAATTTCATTAGGATAAGGTAATCTGGGCTGTTCATGCAAGTGAACCATGCTGTTGTGGTGGCATTATGGCTACTCAAGAGTTCAGGTTGTGTCAGCACTTCCTTTTATAAATATAAATCCTTCTTTCAGAAGCTTAATAATCTAATAAGCCTTGAAATTTCACACTTGTCTGAAACTTGGCACAGTCTTAATTTAGCCTTTCACCACATTAAATAAAAATACATATTAGAGAGGACTGTAAATAAACAAGAATTAAGCTTATTGTGTTTTGCTGCCTTTTCCATCTCCACGTTAATTTTGTTTATTGAAATGAAATGGTAAGACCTCACAGTTCCAAAGGGAAACTTTTGAAAGTTTTTTCTTCACTTAAAAGTTGCAACCATTAACATTTGCAAGTCAGACCTGCACACATCACACAAACTTGCAAAGCTCACTCACAGTGAAATTCTCTCATCAGTGTCAGTAAAGTCATTCCTATGCAGTAGCAGTTGCAGAGCTGGATTTGTACAGAGAACAGAAACATGGACATCTTTCCTTAGTTTCTGTAAAATATAATTTCAAGTCCTCTCATTCATTAAGTCCATTGTCCCAGCAGTGATGTGTAAAAAAAATCAGCTGCTGGGTTTTCTCTGTTTTGTGGAAAAGCTCATGCTTGTAAAATTTCCAGGCTGTTTCCTAACCCATCAAAAAAGTACAAATGGGAGAAGGCTGTAGTCTGTTCTGCTAAGTGCTGAATCTTTTGATGTTTGCTCACCCCGTCTAGATAACCCTGAGATTATCCCGAGGGTTACTAAGGGCATAGCTTGCCTGAACATAGTCTCTTCTTGCATAGAAGAGCATTTTTTCTTAAAGGTAGAACCAATTCAGGGATCTTGTATTAAAAACAGCTTTAGTCTGACCTAAATCACTTCTGGCTTTTTCCTTATGGATTCACTTAAGCCTCTGCACAGGGAATGTAGAATCCGCTGTTTGAATCTGCAATATTTTATCCTCCCTCTGCATTCATTTTTAGCTGCATGAACATGCCTGCACAAAGCCGCTCTTGAACGTCCTTACCAGAGAGCGTTGATCAGCTCAGAAGACATGCTCTTTACTCTGACTTCATCCAGTCAGTTTTATAGAGAGCACAAACCCTACGTAGTCAAAAAAACCCCCAAACCAAAACCCAACACTTTTTATCTTTCCTCGTCTCTTCCTTTCAAATAGCAACTCCTACTCTCAGTGGAATGGCTGCAATTATCTATTATGTGCTGGAAAATCCTTACTCACTTCAAGTGCTATGGGTCACATTTAGAGCACCCTTCCCCTCTGCTTGATTTCCTTTTATTATTTATCTCCCTAAGGAAAACTTACCACATCTATAATGCCCCCCCAGGTACAGTACTGTGGATTTTTGGTACAATACAGGCACAACTGCCAGGATTCATTTTATCCAATATTAGACCTCTAAGCATTAGGCATTCTTGTCTGATTTAGGCATCTCTAGATCTTTGTACAGCTCATGGAAACAAACATGTTTGTAGGGTATGATTCAACTTAGTTCAGGAGTGGTATCGAAGGCAGGACAGATAAATTGGCCTGTGGTGTGCTTATTTTTCTCTCTGCTCTATAGAAAACACAAGCTGATTAACTAAAACATAGACACCTGCCTTTTACACCAACTGTCTATATTTATATCCTAAGTGAGAGCCCCAGATCTGTGCCAGCTACTCTGCCGCAAAATGCAGGTGTCTGCCATTTGAAATCTGTGTCAATCTATAGCAGCTGAGAGCATCTTGCAGTACTTTTCCCTAGCAAAGCCACCCCAGGGCTTTAGGGTGTTGATCAATGATCATATTGTTCGTAGAAGGAAAATATAAAGGCCTGTGTATTACATAATGGGTATTAAAAAAAGTTAAATGAAAGCTTCTACTGTACAGTCAACTCCACGTTTCAGAATCCTGATATTCTTGCTAGAGAAATCAGTAAACCAAATTACTTCCTCTTATAATGTTTTGTAGCTCAGTCAAACCACTTGTGTATGCAAAGGTAGCTTTTTCAGTGGGAGCTAGATAAGGCTGTAGAATTGTGCAACAAAACTGCCATCTATAACAGTTTTTACATATCAGACTGTTGCCTTTTTTTTTTTTCCCCATGTAAGTAAATCCTTACCTACTCATTGGTACTGTAATTGAGTCTAGAAACACCTGTTCTGGCTTCTGCATGTGTTGGGAGTTCCAATCATTGTGGTGCGGCCACAGAAAAGGCTACCAGCAATCAGGCTGAAATTGTTCCAGGATGAGAGGTTTTGGTTAAAGAAAGCTTTTTGTGTGGTATTTAGGGTGACTTGAGTAGAGAACCAAGAAGTGAATAAGGAGCTCTGTAAGCAGAGGAAGTAACAGACTGGTGTTTCCTGGTTTTCTTTGTCTAACAAGGTTTGAGTAACTGATAGTCTTTCTGATAAGAAAACCCCTAACTTAGGAAGGGTGTGTGAAAAGGGGTCTTCTCTTGTCTTTGTGTTGTACAGATTTTAATAATTTAATACTTTTTTAAGTATCTGTTGTGGTCAAGCCTTCTGTTGGTTAAAGAGTTCAAAAGCCACTACAGTCAATGCTCTGAAATTACATACAATGTATTTCTCTGGGAAGCCAAGCTGAAATACTGGGGCCTGTAGTAAAGGAAGGAAGAGACCTAGAATGCAGAGATGTTACAGCATGGTATTATGAGCCTTGGTGTTTAGTGAACGACTAAACTGAGCATATTGTGCGTTTCTGTAGTCTTGGGGAAAAGTGCAAGACTGATTTGTTGAGATACTGTTTGATGTTAAAGCCAGTGTGCAAACTTGGTGAGAGATCTGCATCCTCTGTATAACCATATTGTCATGTGAAAAAACAGTAAGGGGTACCTCCTGAAGGCTTGTTATCTCTGATATGAGACCAGGTGCTGTGATGTCCTATCAGTTATCTCTAGTGAGAAAATAGCTGTGCATGGACTCCAAAGCAGATATTATCTGTTTCTGCAAACATCCTGTTCACTTGTGTGGATTGTCTGGATTAAACCAGGGTTGTGAAGACATCCAAGCTGGAACTGAGACTGCTTCTCAAAAGCTGCTCTGTGCCTGTTTGTTTGCTTTCTTTCTTTAGATGGAAAGCATTTTCCTACTGCTTCTCAGGCCTCTGGCAGTGAATTAATAATGCATAACATAATGCAAACACTTAAAAGTGCTGATTTTGCTGGGATTCAGAGTTTTCAATCCTGAAGAAGATGAGAGTGGTTCAAGGGTATGATCCTGCAAAGGACTAGATGATCAACAGGGCTACATCTGGATGTTTGGGGCAGAGTGGTTTAGGAGTTTTCATGTTCCTGGGATGGGATAGTAATGCTGTTTGGGTTATTGATTTTTAATTATTGTTTTTTAAGCCTGCTGTGATTATTACATAATGAAATATAGAGATGTATGAACAGAGACTTAAACAAAAAAACAAAAATGCAGTCTGCAAGAAAATACAATGTTTGGAAGCTATTATTAAAAAGCTATTGAACATGGATGTAAGCACTGTTTGGTAAATGACTAGTTGAACTCAGTTATAGAAACTTTGCTCATTATCTGTTTATTTGGCCCTAATAAATGCCTTATTATAAACAAACTTCAGTCAACAAGTGACTTCAGGTTTTGTTTGCTAATAGTAATGCTTCATAGGGTGGCGTGTGTTTGGTTTTGGGGTGTGTCATTTGTTGCAAAGTAAACTACACTGGTAGCCTCCTTCCATCAAGCTGTTCAGTTCAGTGGCCTTCAGCAGTAAAGCCCTTAGGATACCCACCAGCACAGGGCTAGTGAACAAGGCCACAAACATGGGAGAGCTCCTTCTACTTAGCACGCTAAGTTGATGTAGGTACTAGGTTACTTTTGTCACAAAGCCAGGGTTTCTGTGCTAGCAGCTGAGAACCTTCTTTCCACAAGCTCTAGACTCACTTGAGCTCTGGCTGTCTGCCTTAGCCAGCTTGGCGGTGGGAATCTCCAGAACAGTGTGTTTTCGATGCACTAAAAAGCTCTTACAGTGCCAACAGCAATTCAGTGTGAATGGGGATCCAACCTAGGTATTTTTGCCTCCTATACGCCAGATTCCTGTCCCTGCAGTGTTGTGTTGGACTCCATGTTTCCTTTTGTGTCCTGTACTGTGATCCTAAAAAGCTCACTTAAATCCTGATGTGCATCAAATAATCTTGTATCCAAGCAGACTGCTGAATTTTCTTCCTGAAAGAGCTCAGAGAACACTGAGGGTATTGCAGTGACCTTGCCACTCTTCCATAAGGAATGGAAAAATGGGGTAGGCTTTCTTGAGAAATATTTTGATAGAAAGGCTAATGACTAATTTGTTGTTACTGTGTTTGAAGGGCCCTTTGCAGCATTTCTTTGGTCAGCTGTTCGTGGCATGTAAAGCTGGAAGCTGTCAGTGTTGGTGTCTCTGAGCCTGCAGAGCAATGCCATCCACACCTCCCTCCTCTGCCTGACCAGCTGGAGGCTTCGTCTGACCTCTGCGCTCTGAAATGCTGCTCATAAAATCTCTCCTGGGGAAAGCAATTGAAGTTACTCTGATATAGGATATTGCATAACCAAAGGAGTTGAACAGAGTAACATTTCTGTCTCTCTAAAGGGCTTCTGGTGGAGTGGTTATTGCAGCCAGTGGTAGGTGCAGATGACTACCTTTCTGCGCACCATGGTGCTCTGCTTCAGATTGTGCTGGTTTGGTGAAATGATCTGTCTTTTGCTGCAGCTAGCGCAGAAAAAAAGCAGTGAATGTCTCTGAAGTTTTCCATTTGTGTACTTCCATTGGTGACTCTCAGGCTGCTAGGTGTTTGGAGAGGCTCTTGGATACAGATGGGTATATACCGTTCTGCAGGGAAAAGGAGAAAAAAGCAGGGGGAGCAGAGACTCTTAGGAAGCTTCTGCCACTGGGTGACTGGACTGGAGGTGCTGTCCTGTCCTAGGGTATATCCTAGTAACACCAGTGTCACCAGGCTCTCCTGCTTTCCCTCTCTTCAGCAAGGCCTCACGTCTCCTGGTGGTCCTGTGCCAACATATCCAGTGTGCAGTCTCAGTATGCAGTCACATGCAGTGGCTCTGAAGTTTGAAGTCCTCTGCTTCTGTAGAGCAGTTGTGCCTTGGGAGGGGTGGAAGAACCCAGCCTGTATACTTGGTTCTTGGCAGTTTTATCTCAATAGCCTGATGAGTGTGAGTGGCTATGACAAGCTGGGGATGAGGTGGCTGTCTTGCATAATGCTTCTGCCTACCCTTCATAGGCAGGGCTGGAGACTAGCTCCATGCAGATTTTACTCCAGGGATGTTTGCGAACCAGAATCACTTTTGCTTGTTCCTTGCTGCCTGTCCAAAGCATGTTGGGGGTGTCTGTTCCAGGCAGTACATACGTGATACCTTCTCCTAGTGCTCTGACAGAATACAGCACTATTTCTGTGTTTACCTGGTCTTGTTATGGTGAAGTCCTCCAGTGTCTTCTCTTAGAAACTGTTTTGTGGCTTTCAAGTATTAATAACTTCTAAATTTCTTTGGTGTGGTAAAGCAAAAAGGATATAATCCAGTGGAGTGCTGCTTCTCCCAGGGGAATGCTGTCTGGATAAAGGCTTTTGTGTAACTCAAGTTTTCATTCTTTTGAGAATGTTATTTCCAGTATTAGTGTTTTCTTATCAAGTTTTTTAAAAGTAACTTGGGGTGTGTTTGTTCAACCTTTGGATTACGGTCTATCTATTATTAAGCTGTGTTCCAATATTGAGGCTGGATTTAAGTGGGATCTCTGAATCCTATATATTGATAAGACTGAAGAATTTAAAAACTTTTTAAAAGGTAGGTTCATCTGCTGTATCTTTATGGTAAGAAGTAAACAGCAAAGATGTTGCCTTGCACCCTGTAGTTGTGCTGGCATAGTCGCCTGTGCAGCCGTGTTACGGCCCTTGGAGTGAGCTGATCTGGCTTCAGTAAAGTCTCTGGGTTATCTTCCAGTTTATCAGTTCAGTCTGCAGCTGGCTAGACTAATATGCCAGCACAACTGGAGGGGGCCGTGCAGAGGTTCAAAAGATGGTGCTGAACAGTGGCAATACCTTAAATTAGTTCTATTGCTGCTTGTCCTGGGTTCAGCAGCAGCAGTCATTTTTCTCCTCCTTAGTAGCTGGTGCAGTGCTGTGGTTTTGACTTTCAGCC
>WYDI02030691.1:14762-26165 GCA_009867235.2 Psittacus erithacus
GCCTGCTAATATGATGGTATATTGAAAATGTGGGATCTGAGCATGATGTGAATGGTATGGAATAAGGGGTGGATACAAAACCTTGGCTTGCTTTTACTCATTACACTACCAATCTCTGAAGCCCATGTATCACCAGCATGAGACTCTTAATCTCAGGGTCGTGGGTTCGAGCCCCATGTTGGGCGCCAAAAGAACTGTTGTGGTTTAAGCCTAGTCGTAAATTAGACAAAGTATGTAGCCTGCTTGTTTTCCCCCCACAACCTGTCCTTCCCCCCACTGGTATCATGTGTGTGGTATGTTCTATTGTGCAGTTGCGGAAGCTGCATTCTGACTACATCTTATTGTCACTGCATATATATTTTGTCAATAATACAGGAACTGTTTCTGTTTAAGCAATATGTATATTTATATATCTTGAATGTAGAGAACAGCATGACTTGCCTTTTGCCCATTTTCATTCTTTGAATTTTTTCTGAGGAAGCAAAACATAAATAACAATAGTCTGGTATGCAAAGGGAAGTATACTAGCAAAGTGGAAGGAAAGACATTCAGAAACATGCCTTCCTTTAGTAGAAAACCATTCTTCCCAGTATTGTGCTAGACAGCCTTCCTCTGAACAAAGCCGCTTCCATAGTATTTGTAATTCCTTCATGTAAATTGTAACTTTTCAGAATATTCTTTAAAAGACATTTTAAACATTATCTGCTATATTGTGACATTTATTGTCCTCTGTGGTCATGTGGAAAGCCTGTTATAAAGTGAGGAATGAGTGAAGCAAACCACCTGACTCCTAGTCTTCCTTCTGTCCCCCATTGCTTTGAATTGGCTTTCTTTATTTTGCCAGCATACCATTACTGATTATGAACATTATCATCTCAGCAGGTTGCAACTGCCTTATTACAGTTCAACATACTCATTCCTGTTTTTCTTTAAGGTCACTAAAATGAAATACTTAAAAAGGCGCTGGCTTGTTTTTGAAGTATTGAGATCTTAAAATTTTTCCTGTGGTCTTTTATTATGTTCCAAGCCAGCCTCAGCTCCTGAATATGCAGCATTCCCATATCCTCCTGCAGCCCTCCAGCTGAAGTCCGTGTTTTGCCAAATTATTACTGAATTTGTTATCCAGAAAGGGTAATTCCTCAGGTCCTGCTTTCCTGTTCTGGTCTAGTGTGTATACAATGAGGCCCTAAGATGTATCAAGTCTACATGCCTTTCTTCTCTCCTCATTATAGATCCTAATGTATGTAAATCCATTGCAAGCCATTTAAGTGATAGGCTTACATGGCCATCCGCATGAATGAAGAAATTACACATGATGTATAGATAGCTGTCAGTTCTGCAAGTGTTGAAAACCTTTCTTCTCCCGCGTTTAGTCTGTTAATTTTGCATTAATTGAATTCCTGTCTTATTCTAGTTCTTTTGTCAGCAGGGTCAAGAACTTTGCTTTCTCTGTGTTAGAGTTAGCTTATATTGAATTTGAGAAGTAACTTCTAAATGGTCCTTATAATAGATAGCAGAGACTGTGAGGACAGGCAGTCAAATTCTTGATTAGCTGTTCTGCCAGAGAAGAATAACAATGAGTCAAAACTATGGATGTCTTCCCAGGCAAGAATTTAGTGCTGTTTCAGAGAGCTGTTTCTAAAGCTATTTTCCCTGATAGTAATAAGTAAAACACCTTTTAAGCAGACAGAATACCCCTCTTAAAATGAAATATGATGCTCCAGGGTGGTGGTAAAAGAAAATACTATTTCTGGTTCAAGTTGCATGTAGAAGATCATGGCTGTTAAAGCTCTTTTGTTAGCAGAATGAATCAGTATTGACTGCCTGGATTCTCTTGCGGGTCATTAGCTTGTCAGTTAATTGGAAAACTTGTGAGGGACTTCTCCATGATGGTGTTTTGTGATAGAAGAAAACAACCTGGGAATAAACTTAGTTAAAAAGTGGTCATAGTTGGTAACTATGGTTGGTTCCTAGATAGTTTTGATTGCTTTGTGCAAATTGTACTATGGGCTAATCTCTAAAAGGATAGGGAATTCCTGCAGTGTCACTCTGAAGGTGAACAAGGATTCAAAACAGGATACTACTGTGAAATTCGTATCATAAATAATGCAAATACACTTGTAAGAGTCTGCATGAATGCTTCAACTGTAACAAATGCTTCTTCAGATTCAAGTCTGTAGTTAATGCAGCTGTTGCTAGCTTGAGTCAAAATGATGATTTACTAATTATATTCTTTATTGAGATGTGTCAGATTAATATAAAATTCTCTTAAAGCTCTAGTTCTGCTGTCATTGTAATGGCAGTGTGTGATTTCCTTATTTATTTTCAGTGATTTGATAGACGCACATAAAAAAGAAATCTGGGTATAATGAGTCTGTTTCTTCCCTCTCAGCACCTGGACCTGGAAATCCTCATGGCCTTATGCATCCTTGTAGCAATATAGACTTTACAACCGGGTCTTAGTTTGTAATGCTGTTTTGGATGTATGGTTTAAAAAGAAACTAAAATTTCATCTCTCTTCCTATTAGCTTTGTGAGTTCTGCAGAGGAGTAAAATGTTGTATGAACCTGGGGGGGCTTTCTGTGAAGAAAAGTAAACAGACAAGAGGAAAAGCACATGGAAGACATTTGTTAAATAGGGATGCCATCTTTATACTGTTATTCTTCTGGCTATAACTGCACTTTACATTTTATTATGGTCTGGGTCTCTATAGTTGAATTTTACAAGGCATTTTCAGAACAATTGAGTCAGTCACCCATTATTCATACAATTGCACACTGCAGCCTTGCTGCTCCTTGTTGACATCTGTGCACAAAGCCCAGCTTTTTCTTACATAACCTGACCAGCTCAGGCACTGATTGTGGGAGATGCTGAAAGTCACTGGGTGCTCCAAAGCCTGAGAAAAGAAATGGCTGAATAGTTCATTCCCTCTGGCATGCCCAGAGGCAAGCAGGAAGTTGATAATGGCATCATTACGCGTGTAATATTTTGTGGTTTGCCTATATATTGCTGTAGAAAGGGAGAAATTGGAGACTGCTATGTGGGAAATGTTGTTAAACCACTTTTACATAGCTAGCCAGCTGCATTTCTGTTTGTTGCCTTATACAGGCATTGACTTACACTGTTACGAACTATTTCTGAGGGGACTGCCTCATCTGGAGCTGGAGGGACCCCTGCATGCTGTGGTGGTAATGAGGTGACTGGCCTTGCTGGCTGTAGATTGAAAAGGTGTGTGCTACATGAAGCAGGGTATTAGGGAAAGTGATGCAAATAGCTGTCTCATTAGTGGGATTAAATGATATGCTAGATAGCTGATTTCTGCCTCTGAGGCTGTCTCCTATGTGCCAGCCTTTCTGTGGGAGGTCAGTAGCTGAGCACAAGTCCAGCATCATGTGTTTGGCTTTCAGACTTAACACAAACTCTGACTCTTTAAACAAGGCTCAGTATGTGCTATGCTTGGAAAATGTGAAGGAGTAAGTTTTCAAAAGAAAACTGAAATGCATAGAGGTAGGCAGTAGGGATAGTGCGCATGTCAAAATGGGCAGTCTTAACTTTCTTTCTGAATAACAGTGACGTGTGTGTCTTTCACCTGTAAAATGAATACAATACTGCCTTATCTTGCAGGAGTATCATTGAAGTAAATCCAGTGATGTTTCTGAAATGTTTGGTTACTTCACTGCTGAACGCTAAAGAAAAGCTCAGAAATGAATTAATAGTTCTTTCTTTGGCAAGAATATTAGCAGTAGATTGTGAAAGAAGTACAATTTTTATAACACAGCTAAAAAGAAGAATTGTAACGCTTCTGTGGGGAGTGCTGCCATGTACACTGAATTGAGGTGTCTGGCAGAAAACAAAATAGTGTGTGATAAAGTAATTGAACATTGTATGAAAGAGTGTACCTGCTGAGGAGGAGGGAGGGAAGTACTAAAGTTGAAAAAGTAATCTCTGCACTAACTCCTAATGCTTGACTTGACTTGGGTTTTAGAACTTAGTTAAAAATGTAACTTGTGAATTTACTTACAAGCACCAGAGGTAAATATTTATGTTGAGTTCGGTAATATCAAAGTAATAAACCTATTTGGTTTTATTATATGTGAAAGAAAACTTTTAATTTCTTCATATAAACATAAACAATGCCTCAATTTCTGCCCACTGTTATATCAATTTGATAGAAATGCTTCGTAGGTTTTCATGAAATTAAAACAACTGAGTAATCGTATTTCGCATAAAATTACTGTTAGAACAAGTGACTGTAGTTGAACTTTTCCTAACAGAGTTGGAAACTGGGTTATAAGAGAATAGTTAACTGCAAGCTCCTCGTGTCAGAAACATCTTTATATTAGGTATTTCAATGGTAGCCTAGCAAAGCATCAGTCCTGGACACTGCTGGGAACTTCTAAGATACTGTGGTTACGCAAGTAATCATAATTGTGATTCAAATGATAAGTAAAACACATGTACACTCAATAAGGAACTGTAAAGCTAGCGTATGAACTGTTTTGCAGGCAAACAGGATTAAGTGGGTAGAAATTGGTTGGAAAAAATTTTGGTTAGTCACTAGCAACACTAAAACCAAATGTAGATTTTATCTTGGTATTGGCTCTTTTGTGTTAGTATGAGTCATTTTAAAGCCTTTGTGCTTCCATATGAAAATGTGTCTTGTGTAGCAGACCGTGATCAGCAGAGAAAGTCAACTTCACTATATTTTATTTTAATCCCTTCTAGCCTTCAGGAAAAAGAACAATCATTCAGCATGTCCATTAAAGAAACTACTACCAAAGTAAGTACACATCAGTGTTCAGTACTTCAGAATGTTTTGACAAAGCAGATAATAGCTTGCATCTTAATAAATGGTCTGTGTTTTAGAAAGCTGGTTTTGTGGCACTTCTTCTAAACAGATTTTGCATATAAATATTTTTAAACATACATTCCAAAAAAACCCCCAGCTTTTATATTTGGACAGGCCACGGAGATTACGTTTAAGAAGCAGATGGAGTAATTTGTTGTTTCTTCGTTTATGTTTGCTAGTCTCTATTTAGGAAAAGACTCCTCAGCTTCATGAAATGTAAGTAAACTCTGGTCACAACTGAATGCTTTCACTCTTCATACAGAGTCTTTTAATTTCCTAGCTGACTGGTTTCATTAGTGTAAAAGAAAAGCATAAATGAAGTACCTGTCTTTCCCACCCACACTAATACTAAACTAGCAATCTCATTCTGCTTTAAAAATATAAGGAAAAGTGATATGGAATATTTAGCATACCTTTTGTTTCTAACCAGAGATGTTAATACTTTTTCTTTAATTTTCTTATTTCTCATGGACTCCTTCTGAGACAGAGAACAATGCAATTTTCTTTCTATTTCAGCAAGCCACAGAACATCTTTGCTTCAAGAGAGCTCTAGAAAAAAAGGTCCATTTATTGTAGCTGATCCATGTTGGTCTATATGGAACAGGGAGTGGAAAATATTTCTGGCTTTTGATCAGTAATGAATTTGTACTCTGAAATAAGTTTATTTTTCATGTTCTTTCTCTAGTAGCACTCACCAAAATTAGTAAAAATTTTATCCTTTATAATCTATTCTTTCTAATCATCTCGACCCACATTTTTGGCATGCACTGTTTTAAAGACTATTTGAAGACTGCATCTCAGTGCCCCTCCCTCCTCTCCTACATAATTTTGAGCTTATTCTCCTCTATTCCTTGCTTTATGCACACATCTTCAGGAAAAAATTAGTATACACCGTTATAACGTGATGCTTCCCTATTTTTTAAATTACTGTGAATAAAGTATCAAGGAAAAGATTGTAATTGACCTACAGCTCATCTACTAAAATGAATAAGACATTCAGGACCTTAGTAATATGTTATTTCAAGCCATCTGCAAGCTAAAACAGATTTCACCTCCTACCCTGAAAATGTTTGTCTCTTGAAGTTTTATTTTACAGCTGTAGTATCTAGAGACTTTTTCAATAAGAACAGAAACATTGGGTAACAACTGAAGTCTGCAAGGTAGAATTCCACAGCCTGTTCATTCCTTTAAATATTCAAGAGATAAAATATTATTTTAATTTCATTCCATTCCTATGTGATGTCTTTTATTTATTAGAGAAGATAAATACAAAGAACGTAATGAGACTTCTCCAAATCATTTATTGGTTTATTTGTTCAGATTGTCTGATCCTATTAAATTTTTTCTCAAGCTGAATAGAGCTGATCTTTTAAACCTTTTCATTGTATGGGGAAAACACTGCTTTGTCAAAGGTCTTTTTGTTCCCCTGTGCCACTGGTATTTCTATGGTCTTTTCTGCCTTATCTGTATTGTTTTCAGCTGAGGCTGCAAAAGCTAAAATTTGCCTGCTAATGAAGGGAACAATCCCCCTTATCCACCACCACCCTTCAGAAGTTAGTATCTGCTTTTGCTAATGGCAAGATTGTGCTGTTATGGGAGATCCAGGTGGTTTGTCGTCTTTACGCAGTGTAAAGTGAATTTCTCTTTCTTTCCAAGGTGCTGTTGTAAAGAAATGTGAAGGTTATTAAAAACTTATTGTTATTATTATCATTTTTTTTCCTTGAAATGGTTGGAGGAAGAGTAAATTTCAGCGCTTTAGTCAGCGTCCTTGTCCCTGTTTCTGCCACCTTAGATTAAAATCATACGCTGGAAAGATGGAAGAGGATGGCAATAGGCAAATTTTCTTTTGATATTTTGCTGCTTTTCATCTTGATTCCACATATCTTTGCTAAACAGCTTCCTACTGATTTCAGATAGACTGCTTTTTTGAGTAGCATTTATGTGTCTGAACACAGATAGTAAGATATATTCCTGAACAAGAACCTCTTGGTTTTGGTTTGTGTGTGGTTTTTTGGTTTTGTGTGCTGTGTTTTTTTTTGTTTTTTTTTTTTTTTTTGGGTGGGGTGGGGAGGTTTAATAGTCTTCTTTAAAAAACTCCACAAACCACCAAAGAAAGTAATATTTGGTTGTAAAGAACTTCCCTGAAACTGAAAGGGAGGGGTTTTTTCAGACTTGGCGCTCGTTGGACCATGGGCTACAGCAGAGCTGGTCACTAACACCAGGGAAAGGGCATTGCTGGGGGCACAGGTGCTTGCAGTCAGACTGGTTAGAGGAGGATGGCAGCAACAGAGGAATCTGGCTTTGTGAATGTTCATCATTTTTGTCAGCTAAGAAATAACCTTTCCTTAGTGTCTGAATAAGCTACTGTAATGAATAATTGTAGCTGTTATAAAGATAAAATAATTAGAAAAAAATGAAACAAATTGGAGCTTGTAGAGTAGAACTGGTCTAATGTCCA
Organism: Psittacus erithacus; assembly: GCA_009867235.2. Classification (NCBI taxonomy): domain Eukaryota; kingdom Metazoa; phylum Chordata; class Aves; order Psittaciformes; family Psittacidae; genus Psittacus; species Psittacus erithacus. The sequence continues at coordinate 22,070 of WYDI02030691.1, forward strand.
AGCAGCACTATTAGTTTAGAGGATGTTACATTGTTTTGCCTTTCCTAGTTGCTCATTTAGTTTTGTTGAACTGTGCCATATGATAGCTCTGAAGATTGATGTTGTTCATTTATTTACATAATACATGTGACATAGATACAAGTAGAGGCTTGATAATATACTTATCTTACGTTCCAGAAGAATCATCTCTGTCATTTAAGAGGAACAGCCTCTGGTTCCTGCATTTTGCCTGTTAATAAAGAGTGCCAGTGAGCTTTGTTCTGATGGTAGTGCTTACAAAAGTGGACAGTGTTCACTGGAAACTGATTAAACCTCCCAGCGTATTTTGCATAATTGCCAAACAGCTGTCTAGTGGTAATGACTTTAAGTTACTACCAGCATGGGATATATTCATGCAGTTTTCCTGGAGCTGAAAGATTCCCTATCTAATTGCAATTCACTGAGCCATTCAGTACCCCTAAAGAGAGAGAACTGCTAGGAAAGAAGTCATTAAAAACTTTCAGATTTATTTTGGAGATTACTATGACTAGAGTGTTGGAAGGGAATGATACAGGCAGGGGAGACAAAGAGAGGGTGTTGCCTTCTGCGTTGACCAGCTGTGGTGCTCTGCATGGGAATGGATGAAGGGGCAATCAAGAGCTTAGGAGTCAGGATTTAAAGAGAAAGTAGGGACATGTGACATTACAGTGAGAATGGATTGAGACCAGCCTTTAGGAGAAGGACTTGGAGGTGTTATTTTGATGAGAAGCTCAACATGACCCAGCAATGTGCGTTTGCAGCCCAGAAAGCCAACCATGTCCTGGGCTGCATCAAAAGACGCATGCTAGTTCTGTTGACTCAAGGAAAAGGTTAACAGTTGTTCTCAGCTAAGGGAAAGGGGTATTTATCCATTTAAAAGGATTTACAGTTAGTGTCTTATCTGAATTATTGTAATTGTGTGAACAGATAAGCCATTAGAGCTGTAGGCTTTTGCTCTTAGAAAGTGAAGTAGCAACTGTGCTTCTCTTCACAGCATGGTATATGCACTTATTTTTGTGGCCAGAGAAGTCAAGTAGGAAAGGGAAACTTTTCTCTGAAGCTTGCATTTCACATCTTATCTCTTCATAACTGGCTGGTGCCTTTCTTCACTATTGGTTTACTCTTGGCTCCAATGAATGCAATGTTTTCTCAAGTGTCAGCTACAATCTTAAGCAAGTGTTTGATGCCTGCCTTCAGAACAAGGGATTTACCTTAGCTCGCTGAGGGATTTTCCTGTTCATTTTGCTTTCCTTCACAAATGATGCAATATGGAGGAAACGCTAACGTTTTTTAATATGTGGGAGTTGTATGAATTTTGTGTGCTGTGTGAAGTCCTTCTGCAGGGGTAATGTACTCTTAAATGGGAAGTACAGAAACAGTGTAACTTCCTTTTTTTATTTTTCCTCCTATCCCTCAATGTTTTTAATACCAGTCCTGATTCATTGCTGAAAAAACTTCCAGTTAAAAAGGTAAAAAAGGAGAGAGCAGGAAAGTCATAAACCTGAATACAGTCAGCTGTGTCTCGTGATTGTGAAACAAAGTGTAGTATTGACTTGGTTTAGCTTTATTCATTGTCTGTGTAGAGAATTAATTCTGGCTGTTCTGCCTGTTTTCAGTTAAGATGAGTAGCACCTTATGTGTTTTATAAAAATTGCTTTACATTCTGTGCTATGGCATCTTAAAACTCCAAGTGCTGGCTTATTTACACTCTGCTCCAGGCATCATTCTTAATGCTGAAATTGCGCAGAATTTGTAGGATGGCCTGTCTTCTATGTGCAGTCTCAGTGCCTAGTAGTGATATATGTCCTTTCTTATGCAGGTAGCTAATACTAGTACTTTTCCCTATTTTTATGATAGAATGTGTGACAAAGCCTGGAAATTTTGATTCACGTTGAGCATTTCTGTAAAAACATCACTCTTTATTAAGCTTCTCTACCTTGCTATACGATGTTATGTCATGTCTGTAAACCAAGAACATTTGAAGCCCCATTTAAATTGCCTTATATTTTACAATGAATGAGTTGTATATCATGGCTGTCTGCCTTGATCTAGGTTTGCACGAGTCAGAAACTCTGCAGTACTTTGAGGAGGAAAGTGAGTGATATTGAGACTCAACTACCGGCTCTACTTGAAGCCAAAATGCTGGCTGTTTCAGGTAAGTTTTAAGTCATGAAAAGGACTAACATTGATGAGTGATGTGTTAGAGCACTTGCTGAGCTTTTAATATCTGAGACTTCCTAGGAAAGTTTATGTTCTTGCATGCAGATCCCTTGAAGTTATGGCAAGTCTGGGTAACCAGGCTGTGTCCTGGGTTGTGTAAGGTATTTCATGCCTCTGTCTGTGGTTGGGAAATACTGGTAAAGAGGATGCTGTATGGTAGGCATTAAACATGCAAAGAACATATTTTTCCGTAGGTGAAATTGATAAGTAATTATCAATAGCTGTTCCTGGGACCTTACAAGTTGTATGCCTATATAACTTATATGCTAGCTAACAGCATAAATTTATAGCAAAGGTATAATAATTACAAGTGTGGCTTTAAATGACACTCTTAAATGGAATACAGTAATTGGCAGCTTCTGCTGTTCAGGTCATTAAACAATTCATGTTGGCAGCGAAAGAGCAATTTGGTCCTTGGGGCGCTTGTGCCTGTTATTTACAACCAGTAAAACACTGAAATGTGATTAGGGAGCCTGATACATAACAGTTTTTCATACCATTTATTTGGGATTACTGCACTGTTTTCAAACGAAAGAAGGCAAAGCACAGTTCTGTCTCTTAAGTTTGAGAAGGTGGGTTTTCTATTCTATTTCAATTCAGCATATTGTGTGCAGGTGTGTAAGTAGGTGTCTCTGCTAGACACCTGCCTCAGAGAGGGAGCTGAGTCGGGGGGGAATGTAGACCTGAGTACAAGGGATTTTCCAGTGTTACACCAAGTAAAGAAAGGCCAGAGGGTTTTAATACATGTCAAGGTGAAATATTGTAGCTACGTGTTCGTGATTTACCTTCTGAATTAGATACAAGAATCTAGCACTGGCACGCACAGATTTTTTAAAGATGAAACCTCGTGCAATGTTACGTGGTTTGTTTGCCAGAGGTGGATAACATCAGGCCCGAGCAAAGTCCTAAAGGAGATTAAGGACCAGCTCTTGTGTTGGAGCTGAGCATGTTCATTTTCCTTGTTTCTAATAACAACTTTCCGAAATAGAAACCCTCTCTTTTTCTCTGTGTCCAACTTTGAGAGGTGAGCTGAACAATCATCCTTCTCTGCCTGTGGGCTCTTTGAATGTAGGTAATTTTCTCGCTTTCAGAAACAGGGTCAGAGTTTTCCCCAACCATTTTATGACTTTCTTGAGAACAAAATATCCCACAGACTGGATGTGCAACTGCTTTGTGCTGCCAGCAGGAAGCAGTTGGTGAGAAAATATGTACCTCATTCAGATTCTTTGGCAGAGTAAACGACAACTTGAGGATGATTTTCAAAACATTCATCACTCTTTTATATTTTTTAGGTGTTAAAAGAGGTTTCTTATTTCAGGGATGAATTCAAAAGACAATTTAGTGCTGATATTTCTATAAACTGTACAGCACTGGGACTATGGCTCTCTATGCGTTTTTAAGAAGTGTTAGTGCTATTTCTTAGTACTGATGATAAGCATTGTTTTGTTTTTTTTTCTTTTTAATTCTTACTCTGAAAAACTCTCACATCAGGGAATTTTAATGACTGCGATACAATTCTAAGTTGTTATAGGGCAAAATTCTGGAGGGAACTGGCTAAAAATCAAGGCCAAAAGGTAACTTGGTGAAAGTGGATACTGTAATTTCTTTCTCTTGTCATAAGATATGAGTTCATTTAGTTGATGTGATGGCTGTTGTTTATGTTACATGAAGAATAGTGTGCAGAGGATATTGGGGAAATATGGGAATAAAAACATTAGGTCTCTTGATGACCTGAAAGGAAAATAAAAAGCAAACACGGGGGGGGGGGGGGGGGGGAAGGGAAAATTTTCTGTTTTAAAGCAAGAAAAGAAAAAACCAAAAAAACAGGGGGCCAAAATAATTGCAGGGGGCAAAAGAG
>WYDI02030692.1:0-22576 GCA_009867235.2 Psittacus erithacus
CACGAGAGCAGAGTAGAGGGGCAGGATCACCTCCTTCGACCTGCTGGTCACGCTCCTTTTGATGCAGCCCAGGACACGGCTGGTTTCTGGGCTCAGGCGCACACTGAAGCCGGCTCATGTTCAGTTTCTCATTCACCAACACCCCCAAGTCCTTCTCTGCATAAATGTGAAATTCTAATTGCTGTTTTGCTGTCACCATTCCTATAAACACAGTCACTGTGTCTTTTATATACCTTGGGTTCTACTTTGCCATCATGTATGACAATATCCTTGTTTGCAATCCTTGTTTGCTTTTAATTCACTGCTCACTTATACAGCTTTTATGTAAATACAGCAGTATTTGTGATTTCTAGCAGCTGCCTGCCGAAAACAATTTTATGCAGATTTTAAACCTACTTCCATGTCACAGTGCAGCTGAAAATTCTATTCTAATGGAGCACTTGCACACAAGTCTGATGGCTGCTTAATCAGTTCCGAGCTTTGGGTGATTGCAGAAAGATGTGTCCAGCTCATTAAACACATCTTAGAACCTGAAAAGCTTTTAGAAGACTCAGGATACAGTTTTTAGTTTAGGGTAATTTCAATCTGCTACAATGTTAAAATGTTTTGTGTAAGTGTAATCTGCTTTTAAAACAACATAGATAAAAGGGCTATAGGCAGAAGTTCGTGCCCTGCTGGAGTCTCAAGCTCTGATCTGCAATAAGGTATCAGACAAGTGGCTCTTATCTGCACCGCTCCACAGAGCTGAAGCTGCTGTGTTATGTTTACAAACTTCTGTACACCTTTTCTTAACTGCAGGTAGCAAGGAATATGCAATTCCTCTGGATAAGTAGCTTCAGTCAGGTCCAAAATCAACAAGTTTATTATTTCTTTAGAATGTATAAACTTCAGTGGGGAACAATACACCTGATATGTTAAACACTGGTGCCCCTACACACCTCCTGACGGGTGAGGGCTGCTGTTAATCAAGATCCACTTTATTTCCACCATGCAGAGGGGATGTGATCCTGGCTAATCACTACTCAGAGCAAAAGTCCACTGGGAGAGCAGGCGTATTAGTCTGTGCATCCCAGAGCCATTATGCACATGGAGAACAAGTGCTGCTTCTAATCAGAAGTGAGAATGGCACTGAAACTGTGGCAGACTGAATATAACTGTCTTGGAATTGCTCTAGGAATGGGGGTGACCCTTCATCAGTTTGTACTTTCTTCCTTTTCTTCACTCAAATAAGATCTATTTAATCAAGGGTAGTAAAAGATGTTGAATTTCTAATGCTTAATTCTGTTAAGTGGATATATGCTCAGGATGATGTGGAAATGCTGCTAACCTATTTCATGCCAACTCTTGAAGATAGCAAATGATCTGTCAGCTTTGTGTTTCACTTGCAAGGCTTATTGTTTGTGTGTAGCAAATTAGGCTAAGTTTCTTCATCCTGCACTCATCCAGCTTACTGGAAGCAGCAGGACAGTGTAGGCAAATCCCTGGCTTATGCTGGGAAGACGAGTGTGGAAAGGACACGTCCACTACCTGGGTTACTTCTGCTGCACCTTTCCCCATTTAAGGTGAAGTGGATGTGTTGGCAGACTGTATTTGGAAGAAATCTCTAACTGTGGGAGTGTTGCTATAGTGGTGGAGCTGTTATAGTATTGACTGTCCAAGGAAATAAAGGCATGTGATGCGGTTGGAAAAAAGGCAGCAAACCTGAGGGAATCCAAAGGGAAGATTCTGTATATCGCTGTGTGCATGTGAACCAAAGTGTGTGTCCATGGTCACAAACAATCCAACAGATGAATTTAACCAAGGCTCCTCAAGGAATGTTCAGATTTGACATTAGGAAGCATTTTGTTACAGAGAGGGTGTTCAGACACTGGCACAGGCTTTCTGGAGAGCGGGTTGATGCCCCACACCTATCAGTGGTAAAGAGTCATTGGCTCAATGCCCTTAATAACATGCTGTAACTTTCGAGTATTCCTGAATTGGTCAGGCAGTTGGGCTAGATGATTGTTGTAGGTCACTTCCAACTGAAATCTGTCCTATCCTATCCTGTTGTGATCTGTTCTGTTCTTGTATTAATGTTTCAGGTATTTGGAGGACTTTGTGCAGTGCATTGCTAGACCTTTGACCAAATTGGAAAGCCTACTTTGTTTTTCTAATGAGGAACTGTCCTAAGAAGCATGGGAGCTGATTGTTTTCTACCTGCTTTATCAAGGCTGCAGTACATGTTGTTCTCTGTGATATAGCCATGGGAAGTGGCTGTGCAACCCACTTAGGAGGGGAAGGCTGAGACATGAGTGGTGCATTTGTCTGAGAAGGGAGTGGGTGGAAGCTTGGCAATTTCAGTTGTTTTTACAATTGTATTTCCTTTTCTTAAAGAAAACTGTTTTGCTACTTCTTCATGTAACATATAAAGTATCTGGAAGAGTTAGAATTCCTCCACCCTTGGAGAAGACCCTTTTAAGTATATCTTAGCCAGTTTTTGACTAGAAGAAGATGTAAGTCATGCTGCTTTTCAGACTTAATTGAAAGATATTTAGAGATTAACTAGAGATTAACATTTTGATTCACCACTTGAAGGATCAAAGATACAAAGATCAGGTAAGCCAATAGAAAACAAAGTGAAAAGCCAATTTTTTCAGACAGGTAAGATATTTGTTATGGTTTACAGAGTCATTTAGGATTAAAAACCTGTCATCTGTTAAAGCACTGCCTTAGTATGCCAATGAGATAATTGTGGCTGAACCAAGGTGACATAATGTGGATGCAGAATGCTGATGTATACAAGTTATAAATAATGTAGAAGTCAAGCTGCTGGACAGTAAGAAGCTCTGGACCCATCTGTCACAAAAAGATCTTTTTCCCCTCATGTTTGAAACATGGAACAAGTGTGATGAATATATAGTTTTGGAGGGAAATGTTGAATTTTAGTGGCAGCTACTCTAATTATAATGAGCCCCATTCTGTCTTCTTGGCTGCTTGAACAAATGGTTTAAAACTGCTGAGGAATACGTGTACACGTACCTGGGATCGTTAACTACAGCGTGCAGTTACTGTTCATGGCACCTCTTTCATTTGGATGTAAGGAATCACAATGAGGATAAAAATACCAATTTTTGGCAGAAAGTCTTACATGCGCTGCAGGCATTTACAGCATATCTGCTCTTTTAGAATATTTGAAGAGCTAACTGATGTTGAGCAGGGAAAGACAAGTTACAAGGCATGGGGCCGCTGGGAGGGATGTGTTTTCTCCAGTGTTGCTTCTCAGAAGTTGAGAGCATAGAGCAGAGATAGCAGGTTGGTGTGTGATGCAGAGGTTTGAGACAGATTAGCTGAACAAAAGGGTCTGCCAGCTATGGGAGGAAGATTAGCTGCAGCTCTGGGCCACAGAGTTAGAGAAGAACAATGTGCATGAACCTCCAAAACAGCCCCTGCGAGGACTGCTGGGCAGAGGCAGGGCTTGTCAGCATGGGGATATATTGGGAACAGCTCACACAGCCTGACTGCAGTATGTATCAGGAGAAAAGCCTAAACTCAGGAAACTGTATTCTTCTCCCTTTAACATTTTAAGATTTAAACCACTTCCCAATTCTGCATGGGAATAAAACCAGGACTGTTGGCATCGGTCTTCCAAAGTGAGAGACCTCAAAGCAGCAGAGCACACCACACCTGCCTGGGGTCAGATGGGTACCAGGGATGCCCAGTGTTGCACAGGAACTGACATTTGAAATGCTGCGCTGTGTTTAAGAGGTTTTTTAGAGATGGGCATGTTCCTGAGCAGGATATGTTATTTTTGAATCAGTTATTTTCTGATGAAGAATCTTACCTGGCCCGCAGTAATCCACCTCTGGAATAATTGCTTGGGCTACCACCATCCGAGGCAAACAGTCCTCTTCTTCAGCCATGGGGGACAGCTTCAACTTGGTCAGGTGCCTGAGCAGGCAGTGACAGGTACAGGGCACAGTATCCATAAAGAGAAGGTAAATGACAGCTGTCCTTCCTCTGTGCCAGTTTGAGTGATGTTTGAGTAATTTGGTAATGTCCGAGAGGGGAATGACAGTAAAAGATGACATGAAAGAAACTGCTGTTGAAAAGAAAAGTGGGGTGACCTTAATGCAGGCATTGGGGTGCGTCACCCTGTGGATCAGCCATAGCTGTTCCCCACGTAGATGGTTGGTGCAGGTGGGGTGAGGCAAGTTTGACCTAAGAGTCCCCTGCCTGGAGTAAGCCTTGCCTGGATCCCAGACTGAATTAGCAGCCTCCTTTTTTCCACTGAGTAGTCCTAGCCATGCCTCCAGGAGAAATCATAAAAACACACACAAGCTAGTGCAACCATTGTGAGAGCAAACAGCAAAGTATTTTGTGGCATGCAAAGGCATGAAAGAACTGGGCACTCCACTGTTTGAGCCATAGCATATTTATACATCTGCAGCATGTGCAGAAAGATAACTGTCCCAAGAGAAACTGGATCACTGGTAATAAGAAAAAACTGAGAGCTCATTTCAGTTAGCATCAGCTTCCTCATTATAGTAAAAAAATGGTCATACACTGGGAAGCCTCTACTTTCTTAGCTTTTTCAGCATAACAGCCCTGTAACCTGTCCTGAAGTAGATACCCCCTTGACTCAGTGAAGTGCTGTTATTTTGCAAGGGAGAATTGATGGTCCAGTATTTTCCACTCACAGGGAGAACTGAGTTCAGCTGTGGACTAACTCCTTTTCATCCCCTGTCAGCTAAGATGACGACCAGAAAGAAAGTAGCCCAGCTTGAAAATATATCTGAAGGCAGCAAAGAAATTTGGTAATGCTCCCCCCCTGCCCCGTGTTGAACCTTTTGGAATAAGTTGTGCATTCAAAATTTGGACTGTTTTGAGGTGAATTATTTTACACAGCTCTAGGCCAAGTTATAAAACACTCTCTATGATGTAGCTGATCCGACTGCAGGAGTGAGTCCAATGGAAAAGCCCATGTCTCGGTAGGTTTAAAGTCCTCCTTTCAGCTGGAGCGTATTATCAAGAAGAAAAAAAATATCTCCTGCAGAGAAACAGGAGAGTGTGTTCTCCCACAGAGATATTTTTAGTACCTGAAATGTTTGTACCAGAGCCCTTTCTGACTACAAGATGCATTACAAGTGTACCTGGCAAAAAGCAAGTAAGGACAATCCAACAACAAAAATATCCATGTGAAAGGGTTTTGGAAGAAAACCCCAAGTCCAGATGCTCTTAGGAGAGGCACCTCGGCATTTGTAGTCAGTCCAAGAAACCATATGCAAGGTTTGTGAAATTAGCTCATAGCTTTGGCCTCCACAGTAAAATGAAATGTGTTTTCTTTTTCTCTTCTATTTAGAGGCTATAATGGTTGAAGTTTTCCACGACCTTCTGTAAGGGGTTGCAAGGAAGGTGCAAGTCAGAAACTTGTGTTCCTCTAAAAAATGTTCATGTCTGTCCAGGCTTGCTGAGGAGCATGGCTGTGAGCCCAAGGACTGTCTAGCGGTATGGATAAGATGGGATGGGACACTTGGTTGCATTCCTACCTTGTACTGTGCCTCCTTGAGGCCATTTTCCCAGCTGATTTTCTCCTCTGAACACCTGAGTAGAAAAGATTTAAAAGCTGAAGGACCTGATGCCTTTCCCAGACATAAGGCAGAAGCTCTTCCCTGGTGAGGGTGCTGAGGCACTGGCACAGGGTGCCCAGACAAGCTGTGGCTGCCCTATCCCTGCAGTGTTCAAGGCCAGGTTAGACACAGGGGCTTGGAGCAAGCTGCTCTAGTGGAAGGTGTCCCTACCCGTGGCAGGGGTTTGAACTGGATGAGCTTTAAGGTCGCTTCCAACCCAAACCAGCCTGGGATTCTGTGGCTCTATGTAGATTTGATTTACCACAGTGAAAATGGACAACACTTGAAGAAATACCTTTGTTGAGAGACAAACTGCTGCAAAGCTTGATGGAAAATGTAAACAGAGGAAGAAAAACCCACTAGGACACCTAAAATATCATTAGAGGGAGAATTAAGGTGCCAAACATCTTCTACAACAGTGACTTAGTTCAAGGGTGTTAGAGGCCCTGGGGAAACCACTTTGGGTGGTTTTGAAGGCCAGCGGTCTCACAGAGAGCTCAACACTTCACTCCCTCCAGAAGATCCACCCATTTGCTTTTATGATTGGCCTCCCTGTCAGAAGTTGCTTCTGTTGGTCTGGAAGCTCAGGTGTGCAGAGCTCAGCACCACAGGCTCCTGATGCCCAAGGCTGTGGTGCATGTGTGGGACTGTTTGTCTGTGCAGATTGGATATGGCCGCTCCTGATCAGGTTCAAGGCTTCAATTGCAGAGAGCCAGCAATGTCTGCTGCCTGAGCTGCAGGAGGAAATGTAGGACCCATTGTCACTGTGGTGTTTAATACTTCTCTATATAAAGCATCCGGTGAAATGGCTGCAAAGAGCAAATGACACATTTGATACAACTGTAGTTAATTAATACAGTTCCTCATACGTGTGGTGGTTGATTGTGTGGCACTTGGGACAGGGGAGGAGCAGTTTTCCTTTCCAAGCTTTCACGTAGATCATCCCATCCTGTGAGTTATCCCACCTTGAGCTTCTCTATTCATGAAGGATTTTCTTCCTCTAGTTTGTTATTACTGTGCTCTGTGTTCTTCACTGCCACCTTTCAGAGACTAAAATCTTCCAGCACCTTTTGACATGCATGTTTCAAAGAGAAGTCAGGCTGGGGAAGCGAGCTGCGGTTTAATCTCGGGGCCTTGTCACAAAGGGTGGAAGAGCAAGCTGCTAAATAAGACTGATTCCTGAATTCTAATCTGAATTGTCATCCCAGTGAGCACAGAGGGGGTGTGCACAGCAACATGTGCTTTTCATAAACTTCTATTATTAGTTTCATAATGCTTCCGTGATTCCCACAGGGTCCTGTACAGAGTCACCAGACACACAGTAACAAAAAAATCCCCTCCCATCCTCCAGCGTAAGAATCTGTGCTCGAACCCTGCACCAGCACCAGGCAGCATTGTGGTAGCCCCAGTGCTGTGAGTTCTCCCATTTCTCAGGTGTCCCATTAACTGTGTTTTCCCCTCCAGTTAGGAACAGCTCTCAAGTAACCAAGCAATATTCTTGTGAATCCTCCAAAGCCCATTGGCTTGGGAGATGGTATGGTGGCTGTTCTTCTCCCTGGATGGGAGCTCTGACTTTATCTGTCAAATAAAGTCTGTCCTGGTCAAATGTATTGTGCACCTAGCATCCTTGGGTGAGTTTGCATTTCCAGATAAGAGCACAGGGAGGTCTTCTAATCCTCTTATCATGACATTTAAAGTAGACCTGGGAACTACTGGAAACTGGAGTTCAGGAAATTTGAAGCACTTGTTAAAAAGTCACACTTACTCAGGACAAAGTACAGAGCTCTTGAGGATGAAAGTGCAAACTGAAGGCCAGGTCTGACTGATAGCCTGGTAGGCAGAGGAGAGCTCACTGTGTGCTCATCTGTCCCTGTTGACACTTCAGCCCTTTTAATAGCATTTCTCAACCTCCACTTAGATGGGACTCCACTGACTTCACTGTCCCTCTGACATCCACAGGGCACAACATAGTGCAGTGAATGGAGGGTGCCTAGTGCCACCTCATCCTAGACTTATAGTTCCCGAAATGGGAGGAAGAGGTTGCTTAGCCAGGAGTACAGTTGTCCTTCAGGCACAGTTTTAGCCAGTCTGGGTTCTTGAGTTGCTGGTGGATTGTGGGCAATTGCAGAGATTCACGGTATGGAGTTTTATAGGAGAAAGAGTCAGAATGGGATGAATTCTTCGCAGGTAAAGTATATTTATTGCACCATAACCAGAACACCTAGATTTGAACTATAATCCTGGCAGGGCTAGTTGCAAAGGCTGGGGCTACCCCATGCTAAACTTCATCCCAGTTCTTCTCCCTGTCCAAGCTCTTTTGATTTGATTTTCATTTTGTAACTATTGATACCACCTCAAGAAGATGGAACTGAGTTCCAACATACTATTAAAAAATAAGAAATGCACAGTAGCAAGTATCTCGGAAGATTTTCTTTCAGCAGTGAGATCTGCAGTGTAACCTCGTAGCTTCTTTTCCCTGATGGCAAGGCACAAGGGTACTCAGATAGGTGTTCTAGTGTCCAGCACAAGGATACCTGAGAGCTTGTTGATGCACCAAGAATAAAAGACACAGTTAAAACAGTGCAGGTCAACACCAAATATGCTAAGTGACCAGGCTGGGTTTTTTTAAGAAATAGATGAGTTTGTTGTTGTCCAAATTACAGGTAGGTAAATTCTGTTCATCTGAGCACCACCTTGATAAGTATATTGAGACTATGCTGATGACAGTGCCTTCTTGCATCAAATGCAGAGGTGCTCTAAGACGCCTTTGCACTATTGGACTGTAGCTTATGCCCCAGATAGTTTTGTAATACAGCTTTCCAGTGAAGAGCAAGATTCATTCTCCTTCACAGATGTATCTGCACTCAGTACCAGAACAGCAAGACCTTTGCTATTTGGTTTTATCTTCTGTTATTCCCCTGTGGTTTCTATATATGTGCACTTTTTGTGTATGAGCATTTCTGCTGGCTGGCTTTCTGCAGCAGACAACTGCATAATGTAACTTGTTTCCTGACCAGCTTTATATGTACAAAAGGGGAAGACCACCCTGTCCTGGCTGTGCAGGGTGTGCAGGCTACTGTGCTCAGCGGTGTCAGCGTGGGGCAGGCAACCTCAGCATCTGCTCTGCGTGCAGGCAGCTGCTGTGGAGTAAATGGTGTTTTACAAAAGCCCACATGCTCAGACCAGAGTCATCTGGCACAAACCCCAAAGGGCCGTGTCTTACCTGCTTCTGGTCCACAGAGCCATGTGCCTAAAGCCCACTGTATCTAGCATGCCTCCAGCAGCAGTGTGAAAGCACAAGCTGATCCCACACCCCATTTTCCTGTGTGCAGTTTACTGAGCATCTTTTCAGGAATTCTGCTGTCTCTAGCTGCCGCTGCTCTGCCCACACCATCCACCACTAGGTGGTTTGCTGCCTGGGGCTGCAGCCTGTCTCCCCGCTGCTTGCAGACCTCCTTTCCTCATGTGGGAAGGATTAGTGACCGCCAGAGCTGCTGGAAATGCAGAGTCTCAGCCTGCAGTCGCTTCTGGGAGGGCCAGGCAGTAGCCAGACTGGGCAGTCAGGGGCATGGACAAGGCAGGATGTGACTGCAGTGCATCAGCATCACTGGCAGCTCTGCAAATAACACCTCAAATCCTGCTGAGCACAACTGGCTCTTGTGATCCCAGCAGTGCTCTGCTAACCAAGCACAGACTTTCCTTCTGCACCAGTCCCAGCATTCAAGTGTTTGTAATATTCTCCAGATAGCATAGCATTAAATTGAAGCTGGGAACTCACTTGATGGAAAGCAAACAACATCTGCCCCAACCCCAAATAGCAGCAACATCACAAGTCTTTTCAAGGTCTGCATCAGCTTTTACAGAGATAGAGTTATTTGATCCACTGCTGCCAACTGGTTTTAATGTTAGGAGAAGTGAGTCCTTACATTACAGCACAAGGTTTGCAAAATGCCTGATGTGCAAATAAAGTGGATGAGGAAGTTCTGTATCCTCACCAGAGCAAATGAAACAGAAATAACTTTTCCTTCATGCTTGCAGGTTCCAGGAGGAGTGGACTCGGGACATCATAGCTCCTGGGTGTTGCAAAGACAACAATCATCCACCTAAGTTGACCAAGAGCAGTAGCACACTGATGGAACAGGCTGTACCAGGACACAACACTGCAGTACAGACAGTGAACTCAATACTTCTTGTTGAAGTTCATGGACATAAGGACAGTTTTAACAAACTGAGCTGTCAGATACCTGCTGCTGTCTGAAACACAACTGCTCCTTTGCACCTAAATGAAATTTGGATAGAAATATGTGCCTTAAAGACAACATAGAGAGTGAATTATTCATATGAATTTGAAAGTTTTCTATATTCCAAGATGGTTATTTAATAGAAATGCTTCAAGTTATGATACAAATGAAAAAAATGAATGTTGAGGCTGAGAGTCCATTCTCTATGGTGTGCTATGTCTTGTGACCATGGCAAAAGCAAAATCTTCTGTACCTCCAGAGAGAAATGGTAGCCAGTTTGTATATCTGCCTCATACAAAGTTACTGATAATAATTACACATCTGTAAGATTGCAACCTTCTTTTAACCAGTGTTTTTTGTAAGCATTTCAGAATGAAAAAACCCTCATATTTTTACACAGTAGTATAATACAACTACAATAAAACTTTGTTTTTAAGTAAAAGCCCACGTTCTTTGGTATCAGGAAGGCCTTTTTTGGATCCTTGTGCTCTGCATTTCAAGACCACGTGTGATGGGGTGCAGCCAAGGCACAGCTCTGGATCCACAAGCCTGTGGGATGGAGGAGGTGCTGCCATGGGCACTGATGACTGGTGCATGCCTGCAGGTAGAAAGGTGGTCCAGGGCATCACTGCAGCATCCCTGTGAGAGCACTGAAGGGTGATCCAGTTTTCGGAAAACCTGCCTTCTTTTCCAGTTATTGATCTGTTTGCTGTATGAGGAAACAAGGTGGGTTTTTTTCTTGTTTTGTCCATTTTGAATAGCTAAGTAACTGATAGGGCTCTGATTCTGCTGTTTGTAGGCACACACATATATCTTATAGATAGTGTACTGTTATTTTTGTTCAAGTTGAAGCCTTATTTATTCTCCTGTCATCATCTGTCTAATGGGTATTGTCACATTCCTGTCATGATGGAAATATGATCTTATAGGAAGATCCAGTAACTGTTTTATTGTATATCCTGCTTGTTATGAATCAGGTATCCTATTCAGACCTTCAGTTCTGAAATTTCAGTTTTGAAATTCAAATTACTGTAATTTGCTGTCAGGCCTAAAAATGCCCTGTTCCATCCTGGCCATGCTTGGCAGAGATCAAAAACACATGCTTGAAATTCAGCTCTGTGGAAGTTGCAGCAAAGGAAGGGTTTGGGGTTTTTTTGTTCCTGTAAGCTTAGTTCTTCTACACAACAGGTTGTACCCCTGCAATGCACTTCTCAATATGTGCTGTCAAAAGGAGAATGGAGATAATTGTCAACACTTGTTCCAGTTAAGTTCTCAATTCATTAAATCAATACTATCAATGATTACCAGGAGATACTTGTGCTGTGAACCTTTTGCCTGCAGTGCTTCAGAACCCTGCCAGACCAAACCAGCTTCTGTATCCAGATGTGTTCTTGCATCCCATGTGCAGCGTTTGCTTCTCACTACACGGGGCTGGCACCAGCTCCACAACCTGTACCCAGCTGCTGGCACCCAACTCTCAGGGTTGCTGCCAATGTTAGGGAGGATGCAGAGGGGTCAGAATATTTTTGAGAAGATCATAGAATCACAGTTTGGTTGGGTTGGAAGGGACCTTCAAAGCTCATCTAGTCCAGCCTCCCTGAAATGAGCAGGGACATCTTCAACTAGATCAGGTTGCACAGAACCACATCCAGCCAGTCCTGGAATGTCTCCAGGGACGGGGCATCCACCACCTCTCTGGGCAACCTGTGCCAGGATTCTATCACCCTCATTGTAAACAATTTCTTCCTCACATCTGCAAGGATATGAAATCTCTGCACAGAGCAATGCACTCCACCTGTCACAGAGGCAGCTCTTCCTCACTGCTGGTGTTGGGCTCTCTGGCAGGACAGCTGGGACTGTCTGGGAATGGCTGGGCTCCATAGGAAAGCACTTCTGGGTCATGTTTGAGAGGAGGGCTTGAACAGCAGCAGTGGTGAACCTCTGCAGGTTAGTGAAAACAACAAAGTGTGTGAAAGGAGCATAGAGATGAACAACAGCTGGGAAAATCAGCCAAACATCTGAGCTGCTCTTATACACATGGCTGGTACACCAGAATTAAATGCAAAGGAGTTGAAGACTTTCCACATAATGAAAGGTACAACTCAAGAATTACTAAGTGCTTGTGGAAGAAATGATAGGACTAAGATCTTGGCATGGTAAAGAATAACTTGTTCCAGGTAGGACACGTGAGAAGAAAGGTTTGTGCATTCTCTGAAGTTCAGCATGAGGTGCAATGCTCACGAATGGATGTCTGTGGATGGAGAATGAAGGGCAAAGGAGCATGGTGATCCTGCAGTTACAAGAAGGAGCTGGGAGAAGTCTATTTGGGGAAATAACAGAGCCATCTTTAATACTGGGTGACGTTATTGGTCTGATTCTCTGCTGGAAAAGTGTACAGTCATCAGGAGTTCAAATATACCTCTTGGTGACTGCTTTATGTCTGAACATGGTGGGGAGTGGGGTCACAGTTGCTTCTGACTATAGCAGGGGAAAACTTGTTAAAATCAAAAATGGCATTGGGTGAATGCAAAAATAAGTGACATCACATTTTTAAGAAAAGGGGGAAGAGCAGTAGAATAAGGAAAATGGACTTCGAAAAGGCCAACATATCAAAATAACAAGGACCTGCGCAGAAACAAGCTGCTAGATGGTATACAGGAGAGGTGGCTGTCACTAGCAGAGGCTGTTTAATGGCATGCCAGAGAGACTCAATGCAGAAGACAGCAAAGATCTGATACAGCTGCCTTAATGCTGAGAACATGAAAGTCAGAGTGGAAAAACTCAAAAAATGGAAACATGGCAGATGATTGAGGAGCAGCACAAAAGGGGTGAGCACAGCTGTTCAGAAAGGTCAGAGGCAATGTGAGTTACAGCAAGCAAGGGAAATGAGAGAAGATAAAAATACAGTGGAAGAAACAGAGTGAAACTACAGGTAAGGTATTTCTTGGAAAAAGCAAAAATGGACTCAGAGATGACTGCCACTTAGTGTCTACTTTGGATCAGGCATCATTGAGTTCACTGGTTAATGCAATGAATTTTAACTTGGGGTTAGGATTGCAGTCTAGAATAAAGCAAGAACATCATAAATATTAAGATAAATTTGATTCCATGATGAAATTCATCCTAAAGCACTAAAGGAATTGGCTAAACAATACTTGAACCATCATCAATACAGCTTCAGGAAATTGAAGAGACAAGGGAGGTCTTAGAAGATGGGAAAGGGCAAATCTAGCTTTAATAAAGGGAGAGAACCTCAAGTACCAGAATGAAGGTACTTCTCTGAAACCCAGGAAGGGTGTAGGCTGAATGGTTAAACAATCAGTTTGCAAAGAAAGCACATCTCAACGTAGGAAGAAACAGAGTTGTAGGCATGGGAGGGAACTACCCTGTTCTACTAGTAAGATCATGCCTCACTTTTTAAAAGCAGATAAGGCAAAAGTGTGAAGGATGGCCCAGTTATGCTTCATCCTGCCTCTCTGAGCTCTTTTGAATTTCTTTCCTTTTCCACATCTCTGCAGTTACATTAATCGGATTTCATGATTTAGCTGCTGATGTTTTGACTTTATTACGTGACTTTAAAATAGAATAATATGATTTCAAGTCACTGAGTGAAAGAAATTCACTTGCTGGGATGCCTGGGCCAGCACACTGCTTGAGAAGGGAGACCAGTTACCCTCATGGGGCCAATCTGAGTGATGTTTGATGGGAGAAAGCAAAACCTTGAGGTGAGAAGTGCACTGATAGCCATGGAAAGCAACAGAGAAGGCAGGTAAATTTACTGCCTCTGTACCAGAGCCTCAGATTACTATAATTTATTTAGGCATCTAACACAAGAGGCAGCGAAGTTACAAGGAAACAACACCCATACTGTACTTGTAAGACTTGTGGCTCAGATCCCTCTGGGTCTGTGCTTAGTTTATGACGGCTGCACCCCCTGGAGCTAGCTTTACTGCTCATGTAAACAGTACTTACTGTCAGAAGGAAAATAAGTGCTGTGCAGGAAGGAGATAAAAGCAGCTGAGAATCTAAAATAGACATTTAAAACCTTGTATTTATTAAGTTAACCCTTAAATGTTTGCCAGCCAGTAGTTTCAAATGGATTCAGGCTCCCATTTCTGCTACAGAGGACTTGTATTTCCTTTTGTATTTTACAGAACTGGTGGGTTGAACTTAAAGAACAAGTTAAAATGCTAAAAACTGCACTAACAAACACGACAGCACCCTCCCTGCAAAGATTCTTATAATTTAATTGATTATGTGACAGTATAACAGGATAATTCTTCACAGGTTTAAAAACTGGCAACAGTGTTTATCAAAGGCACTGCTTATTTTGCATTCCCTTACGTGTATCTGTGTGGTATCACAGAGTATAATGTTGCCAGATCCTGGGAGTTTTGTCACAAGTCTCATGACATTTCTCATTTTCTTAAGCCACAAATGGTAGAGTTGGATGAACAGATGAAAATCACGGCTTCTTTTTAAAAGAGTCTCACACTTGTATTTGAAGGGAGAAGTTTCAGACCTGAAGTGTCAAACAACAGAAGAAACACACAAGTTTCTTAAGTTTCTTTGATGCTAATGACATCAAGACCAGGATGGACAGAGCCTTGGGTGACATGGTCAAGTGGAAGGTGTCCTGGCCCATGGCAAGGGGTTAGAACTGGATGATCTTAAGGTCCTTTCCAACCCAAACCATTCTGTGATTCTATGACATGGTTTGGGGGAGACCTGACTCATGATTCACCAATACCTGAAGCTGTGAAATGTTTATATGGTCTTGACACATCTTCTGTGGTTGAAAGAAAGGGAAAGATGACATTTTTGATCTGGATGGACAAATAAAGCTTGGGATGGACACCAGAGTATCTCCTGTAGAGTTAACATGGCTTTCATAAAGGCTTACACATGGATTTTTAGCCATGCAAGCCTTCTCCTGGACACCTGCCCCTTGGGTATTATCCTGGAAGTCTAAAGATGTTTTCCTCAGCACGTTCTGCTGCTGACAGTCTAAGTTCTGATTAGACTGTGCAACTGATGGAACCTGATAACCTGCAGGAGATGGCCAACACCATCTGAAGTGGCACAGCATGGGAAAGCAGAAGCCTCTGGTTACTCCAGACATTTGCGATAAGACTGGGATATAAATGACTGATGGTTTGGGATGGAGAAGCGGCAGAGATCTCCAGCAATTTTTCTTCCAAAACATCTCAGTCATTACTGATGTCTTGGAAGCAGAATAACACTGAATCTGCTATAACTTACTGTCAGATATAAATGGCTTTTACAACTATTCATTTTTTTTTAACAATGTCATGCAGCACAACTTTTTAACAACTTTAATTAAATGGCAGATGCAAGTAATTTTTCTGCTTGGAAAGACCAAGAAGAAAACTTGGTTGGATGCCAGCTGGTAGCTTTTGGGATGACTTACAGTTGCATCCATTCATAACATTGATAGCACAGCAAGAAGCTGTTAAACTGTGATACATATTTTATTTTGTTGAGGGATTTTTTAAGTGTTCTGTGGAAGTTTCAGGAAGAGCTACATAAATGCTACCTGATGGCATCTAATACAGTTTTTGGCTGCAGAATTTACACTGTATTTACCATAGTGCAGTAGTTTTTGTGCTCAGAAAAGACACCTGAAGAAAGAGAAGAAAGCAACATCACAATGAGCACCTTGCAGTGGGAGGACCTTCAGACAGACCTGAGACCTGCATGCTCCTCTGACTTGCTTCAGAAAGGTGGCTACACTCACTGACTGTGTCTATAGGGCTTAAGTACATTCAGTTACTGTTGAGAAGTTTAACTCTTTTGGGGTTGGGAGTAGGGTAGGCTAACTCACAGATGAGAAGTCCAGAAAACCTATTGATACATGCTTCGAATACCCTTGGGACCTCTTTCACCAAGTCAGACCACAGGCAAGAGCCAGAAAACGACCTCCAACAAGAGTCAGGCAGGGTCCCTCTGTGGCATGTTAATAAACTTTTGCTGTGGGGTGGAGCAGTACCTTTCAGATTTTGAAAGCTACACCTCATAATACATAACTGTAAAATCTAGTGAAGTCCTGTTCCCCTAAAAGTGATCCAAGGAACCTCCTTTGTTTCTCTCCTCAGTAACATGAGCAGGGGATCCTTTCTACTTATTTTTTAACAACTGTTATGAAGAGATGATTGACAGAGCCAGCAATGAAAGGCTCATGTATAATTAATCCACAACCATAGCCATTTCTATTGTCACTGCACCCAGAATCTACCAACTGGTGGGAACACTGTACAGTCTCCAGCACCCTGCACATCAAGATGTTTCAGAAGTCACTCTCCATTCCTAGCTAATGCTCATGCAGTGATGGAAATACGAAACTCCTCTGGCACAGCAGTGAGGCAGTGAAAGTTCATCTGGTGTAATGCAGAGCAGAAGCAGCTTGCTCCCCAGATCCCTGATGCTATACTTACGCATGTGTGTGGTCAGGCTGCTCTTGTTTTCAAGGTCAAAGTTAAATGGGAATACTCACAGTACTGTTTCCCACAGGAGGCATGCTGCATCTATGACCCGAAGTCTGCAGTGGCTTCTAATCCATGCTCAGATGCTGGCCTTGGATTCATGAAGCCCATGGGTTGTATGCTGGCTGCACACCATCCTTTCTGTCCTTCCTGGCCCATGGTGGTCAAGTGAGGCACTGAACTGGCAGGGAGGTGGCTTCCATGTGAGGACACTGTAGACAAAGTGGCTTTGTTCTGTCCCTGGAGCTCTGCGAAATGTCAGTTTGCCAAATCTGGCAGTTGTTCATTTACAGACCTGTTATAACAGGAGAATGCTCAAATGGCTTTATTTGCTTCTTGCCTTCAAATAATTTCAATGTTTTGGAGTTTTTTAGGGGAAAAAAATTAGTTCAACATTTTTTCTTTTGTGTATAATTTGATTTGTACTTCACAAGGGATCAGATATTAAGCTCAGTGTGGTTTTGAACATGCATGTGAAGCTGGATTTTCATTATCCTAACACAGTAGCTTCTGTAATATTTATCACAATGATTTATGATCAGCATACAAGGGCTTACTCTATATGCTGACTTTTCCATTGTGCCAGGAACAAGAGTACTCAATTTTTCCATAATTTGCATCACCGTCTTGTTTTACTAGTGCCACCAAAATTTCCAAGGATAGGGTGTCAGACAGCAGAATCAGGGTGTGTGTAATTCAGTCATGTAACAAATACAAGGGATTTCTAAACCTGAGGATGCTCTAAGCTATGATTTCTAAACCTGAGGATGCTCTAAGCTATGATTTCACCCAAGTCAATTCTATTCATATCTAATAGTTTGGCTTAGCTGGTCAGGAATAAAAAGCTGAGAACTTGCAGCACAGCTTCTGCCCTTGTGTTTGGAGGCAGTGAATTGTTTTTCTTCATCTCTTTCTAACTAAAAAAGAAATAAAAGGTGATTATCATAGAACTACAGAATCTCAGACTGGTCTGGGTTGGAAGGGACCTTACAGCTCAAGTTCCAACAGGGACACACCTTCCACTACAGCAGGTTGCTCCAAGTCATGTCCAACCTGGCCTTGAGCACTGCCAGGAACGGGGCAGCCACAGCTTCTCTGGGCACCCTCTGCCAGCGTCTCAGCACCCTCACAGGGAAGAGCTTCTGCCTAAGAGCTCATCTTAATCTCTCCTCTGGCAGGTTAAAGCCATTCCCCTTGTCCTAGAATACCACTTGTAATACTATGACTATATAAAGAAGACTAGAAAATTGCCCATTCTCTGCAAAGCAATCCTAAGAATTATTAGCACACACACACAAAAAAACCTGCCACAAAACAAAAACACAAAGAAACAACCAACCAAAACCAAAAAACAAACAAAAAACCCAAATCCATCCCATGACTTTGCCTGAACCAACATCTTGGGTTTCAGAGCGGATGCCATACCCCATAAAAACCTCAGCACGCTGCCGCCGGCGAAGGAGCCGCCACCCAGCAGCGCTGACCCGGACGCGCCGGGAAGCCGCCGCCGCCTGCGCACAGCCGGAGCCGCTGCCTCCCCCTGACTTTCGCTTCTGCACGGCGCCAGTGACCTCTGCTCCTGCGGGCGCGGCGGACAGCGCTCCGGCTGCACGGGCACCGCGCACGCCACGGACCCGTGAGACCTATGGACCATGCTCTACAAGACATGTAAGTGCGTGCTGGTAACGAGGAGCCCGGGCAAAACAGCAGGTCTGAAAAGTCCGAATCTGCAAAACCAGAAGTGCGCAGGCAGGAGGGGCAGTGGCTCCGACGGGAGTGGCCACCCAGTCGCTGCCTTCCCTATGTTTTTTCCTTCTAAGAGTCGTTTTTTTTAAGCGATTAGCTAAAACTTGCTGTAGGGAGCTCAGTGTGTAATCTGAGTTTTTAAGCAATATTTCATTGTATTTTCTTAGACACAAAGACTTTGTTAAAGGAACTGCGTGCACTGTCTGGATTTAATTTGTTGCTAAAGAGATCCAGTCCTCTTCAGCTATGGGAAAATAAGAAAACATATTGTGATTTAACAGCTAACAGAACAGGAAAACACTACGTGCCTGTGCTGCCAGTAGAAGGGTAATATTTAGTAAATCAGATCATTCACTCAAGTAAACAAATGGTTGGTTCAGCAGGGAGGAAACAGCAGTGGCTTTGCAGATTAGCTAACCAGGAAATACAACTGCTGTCCTTTAGAAAAAAATACGCATGGGCAGGTCACTAAGCTCAGCCACTAAATTAGGAGAGAGAAGTCTGAACTGAATCACCAAGTTCAGAAAGGAGTTCTGCCTGCCATGAACAGGGAGGACTTCGTGCCCTGCTGCTCAGTCTGTGGGCAGTTTCAGACTCAGCAGCATTTGCCTCAAAACATGTAAGGGTTTTGGAGTGCTGTGTGCATGCGCTCATTGCTGTTACCAGTACCAAGTGTGTGTCCTCTCTAACCAGCTGTGTGCGCAGAATGTCACGGATCATTCCATAGGAGGCATTCGGTGGCCCAGCTCCAGCCAAGTATGTGCCTCCTCGAGGACGTGCCCCATATATGCAGATGGTGTACCTCCCACTGCCTCTGCAGTGGCCGTATGACTTCCCTAAGATCTCTCTTTCCAAGGCAAACCAGACAGCAATACAGTCTTGTGTGCCATGGGCACGAGGAGATATATTTAACCCCTGACTTTTGTCGTTATCTAAGTCCATAGGACAAAAATATCTCCAGGCAGCATGGCGCATGGCACTGCACACCGGCAGCTCTCTGGAATGATTTATTTTCACTTCCATTTCACTTGCTGTGCTCGGAAATGCCATCTGCTGAAAAACATTTAAGATTTGTATTAGAGACTTCAGTCTGTGTCACATTAAGATGACCAGGTTTTCAGTTTTGTGATTTAGATTCTGATAGTGAACTTTTCAGAGGAGTACAAATTGCAGTGAATTCACAGCGGCATGAAAACAAATCCCCAGCATGCCATACTGCTTCACAGTACTAGGCAACACCTCTTGCTGCACTGTTTTAATATACATATGAAATAGTCTTAAAAAATGTATGATAAAAGGAGTTATAAAATGGCAATTTCCTTTCCACAAGGTGCCTGTTTCTGTTCCTACAGTACATTGCCAAAAATCACACTGATATAGGCATGAGCAAGGTTTCTATGTGCAATAAAAATAATTGAAAGATCTATTTTCATGCTGTTCAGAAGATCTGGATTCCTGAGGGTAAATGGAATGAACTCAGGATGTTTATCCATCTTCCCAAGGACACACACCATAAGTGTCACAGCATTTGACAATACTAAAAATATTGCTATGCATTTTTTACCCATTTTCTTACACTTTTCTAGACATAAAGAAGCTGCTTTCATTTGTAGTACGGAGGTACAAACCAACATTTTCAAGAAGTGTGGGGATGCAAGTATCTAATTTGTTAATCATAGAATCATAGAATCGTTTGGGTTGGAAGGAACCTTCAAAGCTCATCTAGTCCAATCCCTTTGCAGTGAGCAGGGACATCTTCAACTAGATCAGGTTGCACAGAACCACATCCAGCCTGCCCTGGAATGTCTCCAGGGATGAGGCATCCACCCACCTCCTTGGGCAACCTGTGCCAGTATTCTACCACCCTTATTGTAAACAATTTCTTACTCAACTCCAGCTTGACTGTCACCTGTTTTAGTTACAAGCCATCACCCCTCATCCTGTCGCAACAGGCCCTGCTGAAAAGTCTCTCCCCATCTTTCTTACAGGCCCCTTTTAAGTACTGAAATGGAAGTGCAGTAAGTACTTAGTGTAGGTGCGTATCATGGTGTGTGTTACTGTAGTGCCGGCTGTGCTCACCTGGAGGGTCTCCACCATGAGCTCCTCAGACCCTGCATGGAGAGCACAGTGGTGTGTGACATGGCACTGAGGTGGGATGCAGCTCTCCTTGGAGAGCCATGCCAGGATAGAAGCCTCACCCTGGCAGGGAAGGCCAGACACTGGCAACAAAGGCGAGGTATCAGAGAAGTTATCCAGAAGAAAGCTTCAGAACTGCTTGGTTAACCCTGCTAGTGAAATGCTGCCCCGGGACGTGCAAGAAACCCTGGCACGCCCCCGAGCAGCACCATCCCTGGGGTTGTGCTGTGTATGAAATTCCCCCCTGAGACCGCCAAGTGGCAGCACTCGCAAACTCCCGGCAATTTCTCTGTTTTCACTGTTTTAAACTCCGCGGGTAGCTGGAGCTGTCTCTCCTCGGAGAGTGTGCAGTGTGTATCCAAGCGCAAAGGCACACCCTCACCAAACCCTTTCTTGGCTCCCATTTGGTAACAGGTGCCTTTCCTGTTGGGTTCAGAAGTTCCCGCCTGTCAGCCAGGATCTGCTGACTCCAGCTTCAGTGCTACATGTTCCCAAGACATTGCGTTACTTCAAGGGGCCATATGTCGTTTTCTCTGTTTAGCCAGTCCCAGGATGCTGGTACAGCTTTTCCACATGCTGGGTTTGAGCTAGCATGGAGGCAAAACAGGGCAAACCTTTTGAGATCTTGTGGACTAGCGATCATCCAGGCAGTGCTTGAGTTTCCTTGGTGCTTGGGGCTTCCTACCTAAGACAGGCAGACTGGTTTAATAAGAGGTGCCTGTGTGAGTGCAGATTGAAGCCTTTTACGTACCAGTCTGCTGCCAGCATTGCCTATTGTGATTTTAATTCCTCTAGAAGATTTCTGTCCCTCTTCAACACATTTTCTTCATAGCTTCAAGACAAACCATGATTATAAATCACCCTGTGTCTTTGCTGTACTAGAAATCTGCCTTTCCCAATGCATTATAAAAATACCAGTCTTCGCAGTAAAATATCTGCAGTGGTAAATAATGGATCTCTTTATCACAGTTTGTAAAGCTAAGGTTCAGCTTCACTCCCCTGCAGCAGGAGGGTGTTTCATCTTCCATAGCTCAGAGAGTAACGAAATGCAGATGAAATTTTGTGCAAATGGGAGTTTTTAAAACGCATGGATTTCCTTGTACTTCTTCCCTCATGAAGTTAATATAGTAACAATATTAATTAGATGCTTCGCCTCAAGCTTTCCTCTGACTGACAGAGAAGTCATCCCTGCTCCTTGGACTTGAGTAACTACCTGTCAAATTTACCTTACGTATCATGCATTTAAAAGAAGTGCACAGGGCTGCAGCCCAGGATAAAACTGTAAGCTGCACAGGGATATTGTAAAAATGCAGACAGGGTATTTTGAACAGTTAAATTACTTGTGGGAAATTAAATTGCGCCATTACTAATTATGGATTGTTTCAAACCCCGCAGATGTGCAAATGTAAATTTATACTTCCAAACTGCACGGGAGGCGCAGGCCTTCTCTTCTGTGCAGGGGGCTGGAACTGGATGAGCTTTAAGGTCGCTTCCACCCAAACGAGTCTGTGGTTCTGTGATTCCAAATGAACGTGTTTTACCCCTCGGGGCTGACAGGGAGATGCCCGACCCGTCACGAAGCGGCCTGGAAGCCCCAGGAGTCGCCCCGGGCGCTCCGCTCCTCCCGCCGCCTCCGGCAGCGCCTCCTCCGGGCACCGCCCCGCCCCGGCCCCGCCGCCATCCCCACAGAAAGGCCGGAGCCCGCCGGCGGGCCGGGCCGCCATGGCCGGTGAGTGTGGCGCGGGGAGGGTCGGGGGCGGTAGCGGGACCAGGGACTCCGCCGCGGGGCCGCCTGGGCGAGAGGGCCCCGGTAGCTGGGGCGGCGGCGATGCGCCCGCCGGGGGTGCGGCTGGAGGCAGTGGTGCGCAGGGCCAGTGTTTTGCTGGCGCCAGCGCCCCGTGCTCCGTCCGTCAGGACTGCGGCTCCGAGGGGAGTCTGCAACCGCGTGATCGTGGCCTGCCCGTGGGCCCCTGGGTGGGGAAGCGGCCCCACGCGGGCGGTAGCGCGGAGGAGCCCGGCCCTGCAGCCCCCGGCCTCGTCGCCGGTTCTGGGCAGCGCCGCGGAGTCGCACGTCCCGGACGGACGCCCCACACGACGGTGGGTGCCACTTAGGCGGTCGGGAGCCGGTCCCGGGGTTTGGCAGCCAGCGAGAGCGATTTTGGGGTGTGTGTAGAGCACAGCGAGAGCGTTGCCCACCGGGGCGGGTGTTGTGTTCATAGATCACAGAATCCCAGACTGGTTTGTATTGGAAGGGCCCTTAAGGCTCATCCAGCCCCAACCCCCTGCCACGGGCAGGGACACCTTCCACTAGAGCAGCTTGCTCCAAGCCCCTGTGTCCAACCTG
>WYDI02030693.1:0-15726 GCA_009867235.2 Psittacus erithacus
GGCTGAAAGTCAAAACCACAGCGCTGCACCAGCTACTAAGAAGGAGAAAAATGACTGCTGCTGCTGAACCCAGGACAACAACTTCCAAACTTAGTGTGCACACAGCTTTTCCTGCACTTTGATTTAAGGATGGCTGCCCTCATTTCAAACATTGTTTGATCAATATTTGTGTCAGGAAATTGTTCTGTGTACAGAGGAAAGGAGGCTGCATGTAAAGTCCAGTTGTTCAGTTGGGTTTTATAAGCGTAGCTATTTGCTCAGAGGCAGCTTTTGCACAAAGTAAGATTAACTTCTTATCCCATAAAATAGTATTTTCAAGAGTTTCTGTAGGCTTTAAAATCCCACTTAAAAGAGGTATGACCATAATGAAACAGTTATTTCATTTACTAGCTTAGATTGAAGTATGTTTATTTGCAGATGGACTCCAGGGGCTGGTGTGTGTGAATGGCTGTGATACCCAGTGGAGCCTGTGTTTGGCTTTTAGTGAAAGCTGAACAATTTGTCACCTTTGTCACTAGCTGGGAATGAGGAGTCACCTTGCTGTGAGTTAGTGAACTGCTCTGGTTTATGGGGTTTGAGTATGCTTGTGTGACCACAAATACACTTGTTTCATTATTTGGATTAGAACTCTTGTAAAGAAAATAAGTATTTCATCAATCTTTGTCACTTAATTTCATTGGTGTTTTCACTGAGAGTAGAGTTCTGAGATGTTGACACATTCACATTAATAATGACACTATTTCTTGTAGTCACTAGAGTTTAGACTATGAAAAGATTTATATATAAGTTTCAACATGAAAAAGCCTGTAAGAGATTCCCTCAGCCATGCCAAAACTTTGCTTCATTGTGTCTGAGGAGTCAAAAGCATCTACAACCCCTTTAGCCTTTTTTGAGTGATTCCCTTTAAGAAACAGCCACATTTTAGTACTCTCTGATCACATGGACAATAAAATGACAAAGATGTAAAGCATTGAAAATGCTGTTCTAGTGGAAGGTGTCCCTGCCCTGGCAGGGGGTTGAGGGCCTTTCCAACCCAAACCGGTCTGTGATTCCATGGTTAGTGTCTAGTGACTGTGAGCAATTGGTACCCTGTCCAAGTGCGTACCAGGCAGCTGCTTTGCCTAAACACCCAACAAAGGAGTTAAAAATAATAGTAACAATAAAAAAGCCTCACAAATAGTACAACACTTCATGCTCCAGTTGTATAAACTACTTCAGCCCCAGAAACCTAGGAAGGGTCTTCAGCTAGAGGGTCAGGAATGGATTTGTGCTGTTGAGCTGCAGCAGATGCATAGTACAGGCAAGCTCAGTGCTGCAGACACAGATTCACCAGTGATGTGTGCTCTTCTTCTACAAGGATGAGTGGGCATCCTTGGAGGTGGCACCCTGGAACACTCTAGAGGGACGTTTTAAAGCTCAGGAGGAGCTGGGAAACCCTAAAGAAGCTCACAACCAGGACAACACAGGTTTTAGCATCCTAATCAGTCTCCAGAAATTTCAGAGACTTTTTTCCTCAGGCAGGAACTGCTGGTGTCCCCAGGGGAAATTGTATCTGCACAAGCAAGGGTGAGCTCTGAGTGTCACTGTGAGCTGCTGTCATGTTGGAGCTTCAGTTAACGTGTCAGCAATTGTTCATGGCTCCATGTCAGTATTGCACCTCCATCCACATTCAGGGAACATGTGTACCACAGGACAAGACAGGTGGAAACTGGATGAAAGATACAGTGAGCTTACATGAAAACCTGTCTCTATTTACAGCTTCATCATCTCAGTTCTTTCTGAAAGATTGGGGGAGCATCTGTGGTCCCATGATTCCCACAGAGTCCACTGTGGTAGACATCATCTCTCTAGGGCATTCACAGGATGTTACTCTACTGAGTAATATCAACTTCATATGGACAGAGTGTCAGTTTTATATCTCAAAACCCTCTAGCTTTGGGCTTGTTATTAATTCAAGTTTGCTGCACTGTAAAGTGGGGAAAAACTTTTTGCTGTAGTCTGTGCTTTTCCATTAAACACCTGACCCACTTTTGTCCTAAGTGGATGCTTCTGTGTTTAAAATTGCTTTATAGTTCAGTTCTCCTGGATTCAAAGGATTTTACCAGTTGTCAGAATTGTCCCCCTTTTTTGCCTTTTGTCCTGACCTCTGAATTGTTACTATTCTTACAGAATATCTTCTACTGTGTCATTTGTTGAGGTAGAAAAAGATGAATTCAATAAACATCCCAACAGTGTTGAGACGACCTAATTCTGACATCTTCAGAAAGGTGGTTCCGCCCCACCCCCACCCCAGCTCGTTCTTGTGAAACTTTTACTGTACAATATGCATATTTTAGGAGAGGAAAAAGAAGAGGTGCTCCATAAACCCGTGATGGGTATTAGTTTTCATTTATCATATAGTTCAAAATACTGTGCTGCTGTGCTTTCTATAGCACATTTTTCAATGTTTTGACCTCCTATTGTCCCACATACAGCCGCTAATGTGTAGTGTCCTGGTTAATACACACTGAGTGAATGTATTTCATCGAAAATGTAGGCAAATCAGTTTCTTCTGCCCCAGTGGTGGTATGCTGTGGTTCTATCAGGTGGCGCAGTGTTATACACTGAGGGTGCAGGATCATTGCCTTGTATGAGCCAAAAAGCTCAGGGTGAAGAGGCAGCCCAGAAATGAACACAAGAGGAGGAATTCAAGGATCCCACTTCAGGAGATATCTTCCCACATAGAAAAAAAAGGAGAAAGGGAGCCCAGAGGAGTGAAATATCCTAAAGAAAAAGCACTCCTATGCATCTGAAGAGGTTAAATACAGCCTTGGAGGTGGACAGGTTAGGGTGCAGTGAACCAAAGAGACGTTATGAACCAGAGGGCTCCTTCTGCACTTCCTCTATATCCATGGCCATCAAGGGTGTCCCTGTGTGGTACTGATGATGATGCACAAGGCAGGATGACGCCTGCGTGGGCAGCAGCCATGGACACATCTTCGGGCTTTCTTTTGGCAGGGCAGGATACATTACAGCCCCAGGGGCATCAGGTTTAGCACAGCAAGTGAGCTGATCTACCGGTCTAATAGAATTTGAAGGCTAACTAAGATGACAAAAGCAAGTCCTTATACAGTACTGGAACTAGGGAGACCTGAACCTATTGCCTGTTCAGTCACTTATCTCTTGCTTTTACCACACCCTATGATGGTTTTTCCCCTTAAATAAGAATAGCTCTAGTAATTGCTTTCTCTGTTTTTTCTTTCCCAAAAACATAAACAGGTCACTTGCTTCCTGTTGACCTAAGTTTAGTTCCTAGCACAATTGCATGCTGGCTTGTTTCTCCGTGTCAGAAGGATCTCTCTCTGTTGCTGGCCATCTGCTCGCCATACACTGCCCCTATTGCTGGACATTTGCTTTTCTTGATTTTTCTCTTCACGTTTATAAAACTTGAGCATCCTGTGCTGCAACTTCTGCAGAGCAGAGAGCTTGAAGTGTAGCGGGGAACTCTGTAAGGATCAAGTTCTACCACCAGTCTGTCCCTGCAAAGGGGTTCAGGGAAAGCCTGTGGTCGATGCTGCTCAGAACAAGAAGGTCAGGGCTGCTGTGGAGGGTGCAGGCACTGCTGGCAGGTTTGTATCCTGCAGGAGCAAGCAGTGAATCAGCAGCCTGTACTGGAGCATTTATCCCCCTTCCCACCTTTTGAAGGTTTCAGAAGTGCTCCCTGCAGCTGTTTGCACTTTTGCTTCTTGATTTTAAAAGCATCTTTTGGAGTTCAGCTGTTTAGAACTCCCCACTGGGCCTTTTAAATACAAAAGGAAAAGGTTGAAAGCAGTTGTCATTGAGTACTGAGCACAAATGACAACTCCAGGTACAAGGCACACATATTGTTAAGAGGAACAAAGAAAACAAATGTGATGGGACTTCTGGGAGAAACTTGAGGACCACCAATGCAAACATGAGGGACAAATTGAAAAGTAAGCCCCATGAGCCACCTCCTGCAGCCCTGTCTTTTAAGCCGTTCTGACCTCTCTCCTTGCCTGCCTTAACCCCTGCAGCTCTGACTCTCTCACATCTCTTCAACAGGAAAGGAAACTGGTGGCAACATAAAAAACTAGGTATTGTACTAATGAAGACAGCAGAAGCAAAGAGCCTACTTGTTTATTTATGCACGGCTGCTCCCCATCCCAGTAGTAACAGTCTTCCACTTGTCCCTATCAGGTCTCATAATGCTTGCAAAGGAGGCTGTTTAGCTTGACTTCTGTTTTACAGGCAGAGATGGTGTGACCAGGCTGCAGATGTCATGCAGCTGCCACCTTCAGATCTTCTGTTTCCTGCAGGCCTGGATCAGCTTCATGGCTCTAAGCTTCTTGGGACATTGGCTCTGTCCCCGCAGAAGGTTTTGAAGGTTCTCCCCTCACTGTGTCTAGAGATTCTGATTTTAAGAGGGAGGCCGGTTCTGTGTGAATGGGCTTTACAGCAACATCTGTGAGGTGAGTTTTCATTTCTGGTGTCTGCTTGGATGCTTGGGGCTGGCCCTCTGCAGAGGCACTGAGCTGCTGTGCATCTGAGCAGAGCAGGTAAATAACCCTACACTGCATGCCCACAGCTACTGCTGTACACAAGAGCTTTCGCTTAATGTAGTCTTGAAGCTATATTAATCTGTACATTAACACCCTGCGTAAAAAGGACTCTGAACTGCCTGAAAACTAGCACTGTTTCACAAACCCTACCTGCTAGGCTGCTGGAGGCTTCGCAAGCCCTTTAATAGCCCTCAGCTACTAAAGCAGCATTTACCATAGGTCGTAAAAGTAAACACATATGCGGCAAATCCAATTACTGTGGAAGAGCAGACGTCTGAGTGAGAGATGAAGGAAGCTGTATGTGAAAGCCTGACAAGAAATTTATTGAACATATTAAATTATGCACCTCTCCCAGAATAGCTGGAGTTTTATAAAGAGTATAGTTCCACAGAGCTCAATCAAGAATAAAAACACAAGCCTGGTTCACATCTCACTTAGGACAACTTACACACAAGGATGACTTTGAGAGACAACAGCTTTGAACTCCTCGGCGTGCCATTGCGCAAATGCACACTCATGCAAATGGTAAAGCAATCTCCCAGTACAATGAAGCAGTGTGACAGCCCCCTTCACCATAAACCAGGACACAGGCGATAGAAATAGAAAAGGGAGGTGTGAGGAACAGACAAGCACAGAGGCAGCACCCAGGGCCTCCTCTGGCCAATCCCAGAGCATGGCTAAAGGGATCTGAGAAAGGGGCAGTGTGGTGTCAAGTCCAGCCCTTGCTAGTCACAGGCTACCAGGGACCGCATAAAGCATTCACTCTCCAGAATACTTGCAGGACTCACTGTAAAGCACCAAAAGCCAGGAAAACTGCAAAAATCCACAACTGCAATGAATTCCAGACCTGTACAGTAGCAGGGTGGTTGCTGAGAAAAGAGGCTTTCAGGAAGCAGGCTGCAGCCCATGCTGCGGAAGTAGGAAGTCACCTTCAGGCATGACCCAGGAGCATGTCCCAGGGCACAACTGAGAGAATTCGTTTCATTGCAGAGCGTGATTTAGTGTTAAAACATTGTGTGGAGAACTGGGCTCAGAGAGGTACAAACAGCTACTTCTATTATTTCCTGTAAAATGTAAAGGCCTCATTGTAGCAGAGTGGTGTCAGGATAATGCGCCCCAGCCTCATGGCAACTAGCTGATAGAGAGCTTGTGACTCTGTATGACCTAGTCCTATTGCCTGAATTCTGATAATCAACAAGCTACTGTCCAGAAAATTGCATTGGTTCTAAATTTATGCATGGGAACAAGATAGCAAAAACTTCCTGAACAGCTCAGGGAAGTGGAGCTGGATTTTAGTTTTCTGGTCTGGTGAGAAAGGTGAATGAATGCTGTACATCCATATGCAAATAGTTGAGGGGAGAGTGAGCAACTGGCAATAGCAAGAGTGCCTGAGCCAGAAGAAACAGCGTTATTTGCTCTGCCACTGCCTTTCTTGCAAGTTCTTGCAAATTTCATCCATCATACCTCCTGATATCCTTTAATACCAACAGCTATGTATATATAGAGCTTTAGCACATTATACATGTGTGCAAGATATTAAGGTGTGAAAGGGCTAAAGCCTTTCCTACTAAAGTAGGAAAAGGGAAGACACCCTTTTCAGGGAGCTTCC
Source organism: Psittacus erithacus (assembly GCA_009867235.2). Taxonomy (NCBI): domain Eukaryota; kingdom Metazoa; phylum Chordata; class Aves; order Psittaciformes; family Psittacidae; genus Psittacus; species Psittacus erithacus. The sequence continues at coordinate 6,169 of WYDI02030693.1, forward strand.
ATACCAAACACAGAGAATCTGTTTGCTTTCAATAGCTTCCCCTGGTGTGTCTGAGGCAAGCTGGCAGACTGCCCTGTGGCCATAAGGCAACACAGGCACTGCCATCACATCGACTCCTGTGGACCCAATTTGGTTCATATGTCTGCCCCAAGGCAGCTTCTGGCAGCTGTTTTCTGATTTGTCCATAAATCCCACCAACGTGGAGGCTGCAGTCTCCATGAATTTATTCCATTTATTCTATTTACTCCATAAATAGGCAATATATTTCAGTGCTTTGTTACCTTTTCTGGTATAAAGCTTTTTCCTCATGCCAAATTGATTCTTCCTTGAAAAACTTGAAGCTTGTTACTTCTCTGGTCATGTAGGTTAACCTCTTCCTCTGCGCTGGCCTTTTGTGTACTTCATCATCGCTTTTTGGCCTCTCCTTTCCTGAGCAACCTCTATTTGTTTAGGTCTTGTTTATTAGATTGATCATTCTCACTGATCTGGACTTTCTTTAGTTGTCTTGTATTGTCCTGGGTGTGCACGACCCAAAACTGGACCTTGTGCTCCAGCTGAGGCCTTGATAATGTGGGGAAGAGTTAGAAGATCTGTTTCATTTGTCTTGTAAGCTATTGCTGTGTTTGTAGGAAAGCATTTGCCTGGTTTTTTGTAACGTGGGCTTTCATCCTTTATAGCTCCTGAAGATTTTTATGGAGCTTTAATACCAGTAAAATTCTTTCCCATCGTACATTTGTGCAGATGATTATTCCAACATCAGTGCAGATTTTGCTTTTGTTCCTGGTGAATAGAAAGCACCGAGGTTTGTTTGTTGTGAGATATTTTTAAATCTGCATTTGCTCTTCAACCTATTTTCCCCCTTTCCCAGCTTGGTATTACTTGCAAGTCTAATAAGCACACTAATTCGACTGCCATCCATAATGACTGAGACCAGCCCTAAGACAGCTCCCCCATGAGGCTCAGGTTTTTTTACGCCTTCTGTTTTGGGAATGAACCTTTGACACTACTTTGAGTGGTTTTTCAAATACTTCTGCATCCACCCCCTAGTATTTTCATCCAGACTGTGTTTTCTTAGCTTATATACAGGAAAGCGAGCTGTACTACTGTGAAAAGCTTTAGAGAAATCAAGATGTGACACAAAATCTATTGTCTTACTATTGAAGGAAATGAGATTGGTTTGACACCAATTACTCTGAACAGATCCAATCAGGCAGCCGCTTATTTTCTTGTTTTTCTCTCTGCTTACCAATTGTTTAGTTTTATTTGTTTGCAGGAACTGCACCCAAGCTGATAGGTATCTAATTCCCCATCTCCTCATCCTCTGCCTTTTGTAAAGATGGAAAGTGTACTTATCTTGTTTCAGTCTTCTGCTCCTCATCCCTGCCAATAACTCTGAACATCCCTGAGGTTTCTTCAGCTGAGGATGGGTATCAGGCCCAGCCAGTTGCAAACCTTCTGGCTTATCTAAGTATCCTCTAACGTCTTCCTTCCCTATTAAAAAATCTAGTTGCCTGGCATTGATTTTTATCAGTTTCCGTACTTTTGGTTAGAATCCAGTCTGGAGGACACCTTTTCTAGTTGAATTTTTTTTTTCCACATCCTATGTGAAAAAACTGATGAATTCTACAACCTTGTTGGCAATACCATGTTTTTTCCAGGCATATCTGTATGTTATCACTTCCTAGAAGCTACAGCCCTTGTTGCTCAAAGTCAGTTTTTTTGTATGGCCTCACACACAGAAAGCTGCATTCCTCTTATCTTCCTGAGTTGGTACTCTGGATTATTAAACTTTCTGCTGTGATAGGAGCCAGAGTTTCTTTTTTTCCCAGCTAGCGCCTTTTCCTACAGTATGGTTTTCAGACATTTGTCTTTGAAGTATTTGTCCTGCTGATTTCAGAAACCAAGTAAGTTCAGCACCCAAATAATTCCCCTCTTTACAGCTCTCATGACAGCAGGCCAGGTTATCTTATTCACAAAATCACAGTCAGGTTTGGGTTGGAAGGGACTTTAAAGCTCATCCAGTTCCAGCCCCCTGCCATGAGCAGGGACACCTTTCACTAGAGCAGGCTGCTCCAAGCCCCATGCAACCTGGCCTTGAACACTGCCAGGGTGGCGTGTATACTGCAGGCCACTCAGCCCTGGCTGCCAACCTGGTTTGTTCCTACCGCTCTTCTGAAAAGCCCAGAGGCAGTCAAGTCCCCTCATGCTTTTCTCCTTGGTGACCTAAGGACTCTTACAGTGGCAACTGCAGAGGCAGGAGCAGAATGCCTCAACAGAAGTGCTAGGGTTAGAAAGAAAAGTATAAAATCTTCCCCAACAGTTGTGAGTTAATATTTTCATCTGGGAGATATTTTCCAAACCCAGCATCATGTATTGTTTGTTAATAACCTAAACCAGGTTTGATTCCAGCAATGTATGTTAGGAAACATAAACGGCGTATCTTGGCTTTCTGCATCCTTATGCAGGGTGATGGAGGAGGAAGGGATATTGCATTTATTTGGAGCAGAAGTGGTTGTGAAGGGAACAGCCCTATTCAGGATGAGGAGGGGAGCTCACTGAGAGCTGCTGCTCATGCTGGTGTCTCCCACAGCTCATAAAGAGGCTGAGTCAGAGATGCAGCCTTGCCGGGGGGAGACGCTGCTGCGGCGCGCTGTGCCTGGCACTGTGTCCCCAGGGGTGGCCCGCACCCCAGCCCTTCCTTGCCCCACAGAGGTCTTATGGCCACAAGTTTGTGCTAGCTACACATTTGTGCGGGAGACAGCATAGAGTTAAAATGAATCCAGGCTTTATCACCCTGGTTCGGCCTGAGCCCCGAGAACATCAGAGAAAACACCAAGATCTCAGTCCCGGGTACATCAGAGAAAACACCGAGGCCCGAGTCCTGGGAGCATCAAAGAAAACACCAGGTGCTAATGGCCTAATTGGCCTGAACCTTGGGAGCTGTGGAGAAAATAATGACTGGGAAAGATCAGTTAGCAAAACAAAGTGGGCTGTTTGCAAGATAAAGCAGGATGTGCTGTAATCCTCAAATGCTTTGCTAAACTGGGATGATAAGGGAGTGAAAGAGTGGAAAGTTACTGCTTAGCACTTGGGAGACTATATAAGAGATGTGCGACTCTAAATAAATGGCTTTTATTTGATTGACATTGGATTGCACGGAGTCCATTCACTCATCCCCGCACATTTGCACTATAGCTGTACACAGTATTATTTCTTTTTAAACTACCTGCCTTTTCATTTCAGTGCATCTCCACTTGCAGCTTTCTGTTAAACCATGATGAAGAGGGAAAAGGCACCGGCAAGTTGTGCTGTGGCTGCTTATGCCTTTTTTGCCATATGTTCATTCTCTTTTAACTATCTTTACTCTATTTGATCTCTCCTCACATGGAAGGATTTCCATGGCATAGTTATTTCTATTGCTAGTGTTTGGACCTTTCCAGTTTCCTTCTGGGACTTTGATGTGCAACCAGGTTTTTAAGCTAACTGCCTTTGAAAAACTACATTAATTCTTTGTGCAAGGTTTTATGCATTATTAGAGTAAGGATGACAGTGTGCACCCCTAAGAAGTTGCTGAGGATAAATGAAATGTGTTTGCAAAGCGCTTTAAAGGCCTTGCATGGTGTGCTACTTCTTGAAGTGCAGATTACTGAACACTTTAAAGAGATAACTAACAAACTACCATATGCAGCATTAATTGCGTATGCAAATACAGCAGGCTTCATTATAGGATTCACTGGCATTTACTGTGAACTCTGTGGCACATCACTGTAACAGCACGCTTCTAGTTAAAGTAAAAGAAAATAAATGAATCCAAAATTATTTTGGGGCTATATCTAGCAGATTTGTTCCTTTACTTTGAAATAGTCAGTTAGCCACCACTCAGATTTTATATCTGACCTGCCATCCTGTACTAGCAAGTGTTAGGAGTCAAGAGGTGCTTCTAGCTGACAAGAAGTTTCTGCCAAATCTTTCTGTTCAGAAAGATGACCCCAGACTGAAAAAGGCAGGATCCAGCAGCAGCTGATTTCCTTCATGATCGGAAAGTGTCAATAAAACCAGCCACTTGCTGGGTTTATTCTCTGCAGTGCGGACCAAGAGACTGCCTGTAGCAGCAGAGCGGAGATCTGAGTCTGTGGTGGCCTCCTTGGCTCCGGAGATTTGTCAGGGGGATAAAGGGAAAGAGACCACGGGGCTTGCACACAGGGAGCCTCAGGGCTCTGCCTGGACACTCAGCTCCTGGTGGGGCTGGCGAGAGCCTGCCCTCGGGGATGCACGGGGCAATGCACGTTTGCGTGTTTGTCTCAAGCAGCGCTGTCTGTGTCCAGATCTGAGGGACGGTCTTTGTGCAATGGCCCGTTCCAAGGGTAGCTCTGCAGTGGTAGAGGAGAGCTTGCAAAGCTGTCTGCAGCGTGAAAGGCATAAGGAGAAGGAAAACCACAGCTGAGACCTACAGGACCCAGAAACCAAAAGACCAGTTAGGAGAGAGAAATGGGAATAGACTGAAAGGGCATTTGAGGAGGCGTGAAAGGAACCAGGCATATGATGAGGTTCTGGGGATTGTGAGGGCTACATGATGCTGAAGGAGAAAATGAAGTGACCTTGTGTTAAGCTGAGAAGGTTAACTCAGAAGTACAGATGTGATGTTTGTCTGCAAACGAGACATTCTGGCACCATAGCTGGAACTAGTGCTGAGATGACAAGTTTCTGCTGCAAAGAAAACCCTTCTAAATAGAGAAGGTCGTACCAAAGAAGTACCAACCTCTCTCTTCTCTGCTGGAATCAGTTTGCGGTATTTGCAGAACTAACTGGCCAAAGGGAGGAAACAATAAATGGCCTATTTTAAGTGTTTAAAAAGCTTGTAATGGTTCCAGCTCCAGAGTTCTGCTAATTTATTAGGATGAGATGCAGGTCTGGTGGCAGTTGGTGACAGCTCTTCACTTCAAATGTTTCCTATTAAACAGCACAGCAAAACACAGATGCAGAAACAGCATGTATGATTCAGATATGTATGTTACCACTTCACTGTTACGGCTTTTTTTGTTTGTTTCCATCACAAACTGAGCGTGTGCTTTCCGCTTTGGGATTATTTGTTCTCCCAACTATATCAAGTTTAATCGCTTCTTCAAACCATGAGATGCTGCAGTATTTCAGAGCTAATGCTCTTTGTAAATCCTGTCACTCCTTCCACTCACTGATCATTAATATACTTAGGGTTAGTATATTAGAAATGAAGCTAGGAAGCAACTCCATTTGGAACAAACCTTGTGCCACTTATGCCTTTAAGTGAGAAGCTATGTTTTCAGACAAAAGCACTCTCTTTCAAGGTGAGTTATTTCTGGATTGTCTGACTTGACAGACCTGTGTTCAGAGGCAGTGAGGGCACCCACCCCAAGATGCTTATTGCTGTGAAAGCTGCACTGCAGTAAGGGCTGTGTTAGCAAATGAAGTTTGATTCCTTGCTTCATACAGGAAGTAGCTGTATGGGTAGTAAAGCTCTGCATGTGAATCATTCCTCATTGCTTTTTACCTTGGGCTCGGTACTGCTGTGATCACAGACAGACTGGACAGCAGGAAAACTTCTGGTTTCAGTTGTAAGAAGTGTAGATGCACAGCTGCGACTGGGGAGGAGGAAAGCTGCATAACTCACAAGAGAAAAAGGGGTTTCCTGGCTTTAGGTATTCCTAGGACTGGGAGGGTGCAGGTGGAGTGAAGAAAGTAGGTTGGGGATTTAAATTACTAAGATCTAGCCAGCTGTCAAATAAAGGAGGTAACTGGAGGCATTATCAAAGAATCTAGAAGAAGGAACCTGCAGGTAGGCAGACCTGCTAGAGAAGAGTCTGGTCCGGGAGCCATAAGGCATCACTGTGCAGAGGTCATAGAGAAAACCCACCAAGTGAGGGAATAGAAGGGAAAGCAGGAGACCTGCTGGGTGGGCATAGGGCAGCCTGTGTCACCCAGCAGCAAAAAACTCCATAGGTATGAGACAAGAAAATGAAGGCTGTGGTGCCCTCAGAAGAGCGTTTGATTGAGTCTCACTAATGAGAGCCTGCAGCATTTGTATGAACATGTGCTATGTGACTCAATGCAAAAGTTGCATAAACTGTAAAACCAGGCCCTCAGAAATTTGGAAAATATAATTAAATTCATTAACAGAGATTTAATTTAGTGCCCTGAGCAAACACTTCATAAGCAAACCCATCCTTCTTCCCCGTGCAGTCCCGTTTCTTCTGTTGTACAGCAAGATGTTGCCTGCCTAATTTTCCAGGACTTTTTCCAGACAAAACAATGTATTAACCCTGTGCACATGATCAAAAGCACACAGGCTTTTTTTGTCGTGAGACTTTTTCTCAGTTTTTGCTTTTTTTGACAACCTGATGCAGGCACATATCCTTAAAAATCCCAGTTTGTGTAATTCAAAGCCCAGTCTGTAAGGGAGAGCATCAGATGAATTGAAGGATGCAGGGCACACATATGGAATATGGCTTTTTCATGAGATACCTTTGGTTTTCAGAGATTATAGGTAAAGAAATACAACACTGCAGCTAAAGGTCTGTGGTTCCATATAACATATTTGACAGTCTAAAGCTGAGTTTGGGCTTCATTTCCAATTTCCCTGCTAGATCATTAAGATTACTCTAACATCTTTCAATGGTGAAGAGCTTAATTAAAATATTCCCTCAAATGTAAGCTACATGCAGATACGAATATCAGTTAATGATTATTGTTTGTGCCTCTGGGAAGATGTGCACAGCATAGTTAATTGGTCCCATGGAAGTCTTGAATTTTTTTCTTTAAATATCACTTTGAACAAATTATTAACAAAAATAGTGTGTGTCTGTTGAGCTCGCCTGTCATTTGCAATGATTCAGCCGATGTAATATATAAGCCAGTATAGGTCCTGTGCAGAAACTGCTGAAATAATTTGTCAGTTTTATATCTCATTGATACACATTTTAGACATTCAGATAAGCTTCAGCTGGGTTTTAAACTGGCCTTAAGAAGTCATAAAAGGGGCAATCAACACTGAAGTAGTTTCCCAAGTTCTGATGTGATTCAGTCAGGATGATTACAAATGTAAGCTGGGACAAGAATTTTCAATTCTACTGATGCTTTCACTTCTAGCTCAGACCTTCCAGGGCCTTCCTCAAGGTACTATTTAATTTAATGCTTTCTCAAACTAATTTGCTATTTAATTGTGGGGTAATAAAATGTTTGTCACCTTTGAAATTTTCTAAGTCAGATTACCCAGTGCATATTACTAACAGTGTAGATGAGTGTCACGCACCAGAGGCAGCACTTGCTGTGAGGGCTGCTGGCTGACACTTCTCTTTAGATCATTTTGGTAGCTTTTGATCTTTTATGAAATTTCTCTTGAATTTTATGACATTTCTGTTGAATTCTTTAATGAATTTTCTCTTCTATGAAATGTTTCACTTGGTCTCAGCTCTCTTCTAAAGAAAAAAATATAAAAAGTCAGGCCAGTTCTACCCTTCTCTGTACAAAGTCAAAGAAAACATGCTGGTGCTTTCACAACTGTCTTGATGCTATGAAGCCATTGACCAGGGAATAGCTGAGGTTTCCAAACTTATATATGTGTCTTTGCAGTGAAAAAATCTCACTTGCATTTGAAATACACGCGTACACATACATATATATATATATAAAGTTAGAGGAATTGTTTCTGTCTTATCAAGACACTTGTTTTCCTAAGGTAGTTATACAGCTTAAACACATAGACACAGATTCTAAGAGATATTCAGAAGCCAGTCAACAGGCTAAGGTAATTTCTTTTCTAACAGAAAACCTCAGTTTCTTAGCACAGTCTCAAGTAATTCTAAACACATTACAAGAGGTGATTTGCAGTTCATAGAATTAATGTACATTTTTAAAAATATCAGCAAAATCTAAACCAAGTCTTTTATTAATATGGCATTTAACAGTGACTGTGAAAATACGCCTGAAGAGTTTCTGCCCTCCCTGAGCATTCACTACAGGAAAACACTGAAACTTACAGACCTTCATGATGCTTGGTCCTTAGAGAGCAGTGAGGAACATAAAACCAAGTGAACCTCCCTGATGTGGTGTTCCTGCACGCCTGCCACTGCTGCTGTGCCCACCGCTCCCCCTCAGTACCTCCCCATCCTCGCTCAGCTGCTGGCTGTTTCAGTAAAGACAGAGCTGCCCTGCGCTATCCCAAGCCTGCAGTGAAGCCTGAATAGTAGTTGGAGAGTGCCGATGGTTTTACAAATATAGATAGCACTGGGCAAATAGTTTTTGACTAAAAAACAAATGGATGGCTTTTGAAAACAAAGCATTTGACAACCAGCCATTTCTATACTTAAAGCACTGTTTTTGTAGGAATACAAATAAAATGCAAACCAAACAAAAAAGCCCGAACAACTTCTTTTTGACTCAAGCCAAGGGGGTCAGATTAATCCTTAGCTAACTCAGGAGTTTTGCATTTCAGCTCTTAAAGGGCAAAATCTTTTGCCTGCTTAGTCCTGATAGTCTCTGCCCAGTTAGTCTACCCACGCCTCTCAAAGCTTGGTGCTCTTTAAAGGTCCTATAAATTTGGTGTAAGTGTATTCCCTCATACAGTGGGACAGGGCTGGGTGGAGGACATAGTCTGTTGCGGTGTTATGTTCTGTCTGAGCACTTCAGTTTTCACACACACATAGCTGGATCTGTTTTTCTTGTGAGCAAAGATTAAGTAATTGAGGAATGGGCATTTAAGAGCAAACTCATTTGTGTCAGGAGCAAAGATGTACAGCTGCTGACAGCGCAGACGTTCATCTTGCTGTTGCCAGCTCACGTGAGCAAGCAGAGCAGAGAAGGCTCATGCTGGAAGACCATATGGCATGTTTCCAGACAGGAACATTTCTGTTTACTAAAAACACCCTTCTTGTCATAAAAAGTGACATTTCAAGTGCTGGTCTTCACCTTTGCTGCAGCCTCGCACCCACCTTTCACATCTTTTCTAGAGCCAGTTTAGGGTAGCTCTGGCCTTTCCAGTGTTCCACAGTGTGATGGGCATTTCCTGCTTCCCCCAGTCTCCAGTCCTGGCAACTCTTATGTAAGAAGGATGAGCCAACTGATTCAAAGTAGGCTTTTTAAAAGGTGAAGGTCCAGCCTGCTCTCTGGGCTGAGGTGGTAGATTTCCAACTGGTGATTCATGACAAAGACTTGAACAAGACCAGCAGGCATTCCTGATGTCTCCTGATCAGGTAGAACCTGGAAAGGTAAATGCTTGTCTACAGGGATTATTTGGGGTTTTTGAGAGTCCTGTGACTGGAGATAAAGCCTAACAGCAGTATCCAGAAGGGAATCATGAGCATCAGGAAAGCATTTCTTTCCTTTTCATCGCCATGGTGAAACTGGGCCAGTAGTATGAACCGCTGTTACTGGAAATACATTGTTGTTCTGAATATATCTGTAAGGATGATCAGAGGCCTGTAGCATCTCTCTTATGAGGAGAGATTGCGGGAGCTGGGCCTGTTTAGTCTGGAGAAGAGCAGACTGAGAGGGGATCCCATCAATGCAGATCAGTATCTCAGAGGC
>WYDI02030695.1:0-107203 GCA_009867235.2 Psittacus erithacus
ACATGGAACTGTTGGAACAAGTCCAGAGGAGGGCCACGAGGATGATCAGGGGACTGGAGCACCTCCCGTATGAAGATTGGCTGAGAAAGTTGGGGCTGTTCAGCCTGAAGAAGAGAAGGCTGCATCAAGACAGATATAAGGAAGAAGTTCTTTACTGTGAGGGTGGTGAGACACTGGAATGGGTTGCCCAAGGATGCTGTGAATGCTCCAGGCCAGGTTGGACAGAGTCTTGGATGACATAGTTTAGTGTGAGGTGTCCCTACCCATGGCAGGGGGGTTGGAACTTGATGATCTTAAGGTCCTTTCCAACCCAAACTATTGCATGATTCTATGATTCTGTGACTTTCCTGGGGCAGCTTTGAATGCTGCCACAGTCTGGACTTGACTCACAGCTTAGCAGCTGGAAAGTTTAGTGGCTTCAAGGAAAGTTAAGAGAATGTGATGCAACTTAAGAGCAAATTCAAGGAAGCAAATTACAGGCTACTAACAAAGTCACTGCCTCAGTTCAGGAAATCATGGTAGTACAAATAGCCTGAGAGAGTATTTTGGGAGGGAAACCAATATACATTTGCCCTGTCTTTGTATTTTTCCTAAGGCAGAAGCTTTGGATGACCAAGGATGGTGGAGCTTCAGTCTGATCTGGGTCTACCAATTTCCTATTCTTAGTTTACAAATAGCAGCAGGAAACTGCTTTACATTTATGGACGCTCATCACTTAATGCAGGTCTTGGCACAGGGTAACCTCTCCTTACTTGTCTCTCAAACACTGTCATCTGGGCATTTAATTTCCAACCCTGCCTTCCACATTCCCCCATCAAATCCCAAAGAGGAGACAGCAGGGAAACATTTCCCCACCCTGACACTTGGGTCAGCATTGCAGTAAGGGTGAAGTCTTGCCCCCTCTGAGCAGCAGAGGTTCTGCTCTGACTTTAGAGGATCCTGAGGAGCACCCTGTGCACAGCAGTCTGCCCCAGGGAACACCGGGTGGGGAGAAAAACATGCCCTAAAACAGTGCTGGTGACCTGTAAGATGTTTCTAACAGCCTGTGCTTTGCACTGTGCTTGCCCTTCATCATATTTTGTTTATATGCTGTATGATTAGCAACATAACTGACCATGCTGGTAATTATAGCTGATAGCATAGGGAGCTACAGTACATTTCCTCCTAAGCTGAGTATTTTTGATGGACTGCAAAGATCCATTCTTAATAAAAATAAATGTCTGCAATAAATGCAGCTTTTAACCTGGGCTCCAGTAACTGCAAGGGCTGAAGGTAAAAATATCACATTAAATTTTATATCAGTAATTCCAGAGGATGATCATTTAAACATACTTTACAACACGTCTCATGAAAACCTGTGCCTGGACTGACACAGGGGAGACACATACAGAAGGAACAAGCTATTCATGCCTTAAGCCAAAGGAAGGTGCAAAAGTGCAGTCCAAGTAGAAAATACACCCATTTCACAGCAGGTGAAGGAGAATGCCCATTTCTCCCAGTACAGCCACTGGTCCCAGATGCAAAAGGACTCTGATTCAGGAGTCCCTGCCAGCACTTGCAGCCCTGCATCCAACTCTTGACTCCTTCTGAGTGTCATGTTTACCAGATCTACATACCCAGCAGCCTATGTGAAAAGAATACAAACTCCTTGTAGTCTTGTCTGTCTTTCCTTCAGATACTGTTCAGGAAAGCACGCTCTGAGGGGTGTCATGGTATATAATCCTAGACGGCAGCTAAGTACCATCCAGCTGCCCGCCCACTCCCTACTCCAGCTGATAAAGAGGTACTGGCAGCTTATGAAGAGAAACCAGGGCACGGAGGAATACACATTATTAAATGGGAGGGAGGAGATACTTTTCAGCCAGTAGCAGGACTATTTTCCCCTCCTTCTCTGTGCACTGCAGGGCAGCCCTTCAACTGTGACCGCTTGGAGATGATGGCCTGCGGAGGAGGTGAGCAATATGAGCAGCATTGCCTGATCTGGAAGCAAATCTTTATACCTGTGTGCTCCTCTTCAGCAGTAATCAGGGACATGAGGCATTACACATCTCTCCATCATGAATGCTAAAGCAGCACCACATAGTACATGAAAGGTAAGTGTTTAGTGAAGCAGACAGTAGGAATTTTTGCTAATAAAAGCATTGAACCAATATTCTCTGCATGTCTGCGTGTGATTGCCAAATGACATTGCATGAAGAGCACCCGTCTCACCATTGCTCAAAGAAAGGTCAGGATAATTTTCAGCTGTGGCATGAAGTGATTTGCAAAGGTCTTCTCTTTTCTTGCCTGTTGCATTGGGGATTGAAGTGAGAACCAGCTATTTCTCTGGGGGTCTCTCTTGCCCATTTTGACCCCAGGAATAGAATTTCTACATGAAACCCTTGAGACTGCCCAGCCAATAGGATCTGAGTAGAAAGGCCCATATTCCAAAACCAGTCATCAAGGAAATAAACAACACAAATATCTGTGCTAGCTGTGGGAACCACAGTGGGATTCACCCCACCTAATTTCAAACCTCAGTTTGTCCATTGCCTCAGTATAGGCCCTCCAGTGATTTTAGATGTGATCTTTCTGTGTCACTGCTGCCAAATATCTTGAGTACCTCAGGTCATCTCAGGTGGCGCTAAACTATTTTAGGCGATCACTCCTAGCTATAGGGAACAATTCAATCATGGATTAAGACACCTAAATGCTTACATTCAAGCCCTTACACAGAGGTGTCTCTGTGTGTGCTAGATATCTGACCTCCCATAGTTTCAGTGAATATGGCTGAAGGTGTGCAGTCATTCACCTGGCCAGATATAGACATAGTTTGTGGTGCGAACAGTGGCTCTAGGGTTCACTAATCAAGTGCAATCTGTTGCTTTTGGGAGCTTTGTCTCTTCCTTATAGACACCTATATTTGGGTGCCTTAATCCAGAACTAATCCCATTTCTAAAAACTGGGTTTGATTTGCCTGTTTTATATCCAGCATTAGGGTGAGGTTAATCATATCCTATATATGTTTCTTCTGTTTACAAAATAAGCCCAGGAAAACAAGCTTATTTCTAGATATCTACAATGCCTGGTTGAATCCTACCCTTGGTCACTCATGTCCACCTGCAAAGAGCCAGCTCTGTCTTATCCTGTGTTCAGGATATTTCTGGTTAATAGCATATTGCATTGCAGAAGAAAGCATTGCCTTTTTGGGAGTGAAAACTCAAGCTTCACAGGTGAGAAAGACTTGAGATTCCTGGGCTTGTCCCAGCCTCCCTGGGAGGTCCCAAGTGAGGAAATTCCTACATTTTCAGTGTCTCACCTCTCCCGCATGTCCCACAGCATCTCCTTCAGGAAGTAGGAAGACAACCAGACACGCGAAGCAACTTGCTCAGGACAAGGTCTGCTGATGGCAGGGTCCAGGCTCCTCACACTCCCATGACTGATATCCCAACCACTGCCACATGCCGAGTCTCAAGATATAATGTGCAAAATATTTCAACATCACCCATTTGGACAAAATAATGTGTTTCCCCTCTTAGTTCCTAAAGTAGTTGAATTTTGCCAGCTATTTTGTGCTTTAAACATTCTCACAAGCAGTTTAGAAAAGGATAGAGAAAATGCAAACACCATTTCTTCTACTTGGAGCCACTCCCAAGGAGATTAATCCTTAGATATTCAGGAAAGGTATTTGTGAGTTTTCCTTACATGGTGCAGTGTTACAGTGGAGCAGATACAAGAAGGACTGAATGTGGTTTTGTTCTGGGCTGTAAAAACATGTGTTTCTAATGAATGAGCTCTAATCTTCTGTTAAAGCTGGTAGCCATCTATCAGTATCTCCCTGAAGCTCAGCAGAGATTTAACTCTCCTGGATAGAACTGAAAGTAGCAGCAGCATCCAAAAGCACATATACCAGCATCCGCCACTGTGTAGACTCTGCCTACCTTGCCCTGGAGCCATTGTGTCAGCCAGAGAGACTATGGGAGTGAGGGCAAAATGGGAAAGTTTTCCTTCAGTGCCACCATTTGGTGCCTGAGCAACGTACCCGTGGTGCATTTTTTAGTCTACTTTCCTGCAGAGCAAGAGTTCATGTATTCACAAACTTGTGCTCTCCTTCACTCATGACATGACTTTTTGACTTGCTGGCTTGTTTCAAACAGACCTGCCAGGGCACAAAAGCAAGGGGTGCAAAGATTCGCAGGCATTGTGGAAATGCGTAAAAGATAGAGATGTGAGACCCCAGTTGCGCTCCCCTAGTTTTGGTCATCTGTCTTATCAAACAGTGAGAGCAGTGGAGAGAATATAAAAGCTTCAATGCTGGGAAAAACTCATATCAGATCTGACACCCTCTCAGACACCAGAATCAAGCAATTACAGGGCACAAATCTATAGAAAACTCAGCGTTCTTCTCTGCTCAGGAAGCTACCTGGGGCTGTTCTTTTAATATCTTAGCATTTGAGTTTATCCCCTGGTTCATGGGTAGTGAAGGAGGTGCAGCAGCCACACTGGACATGGCAGGCACACTGCTCTGCTTGGCTATTTGTATCTTGGGAAATAGCACGTTTCTCTTTGCAGCTAGTTTCAGCTATTTTTACCTGCTTGTCTCCAGCTGCAAGATGTGCTGGTTACACTGCAGTAGCAACTGCACGGCACTTTATTAAACAACTTGTCAGAGGATCCAAATCAAGCTGAGTTCAAACAAGAAAACATATTTTCACTCTAGCAAATGCGTCCCAGTGCACCAGAAACGCCGCAACGTTTCCACCATGGGTGTTTTGCTGGCTGCTTCAGGCTCATGAGTGGCAGAGTCCCTTCAGAAGAAGTCCTGCAGCAGGCGTGCTCTTCACCTGCTGAGAGCAGGTCCTGCAGAGCTGTGACGGGTATTTTTCATGGCTGCATTGGGGTGGGAAAGGACTGGGCACCATGCAAGTGTCCAATGCTGGATTGTGCCCTCTTCTCCCATCTCAGCTGGGTGGCTTAATGAAGAGGTAGGGAGCTGGTGGGAAATAGCACAGGATTGTTCAAAATCCAGACCAGTAAGTATTGATGTTGTCTGATCCTTTCCTTGTTACTGAAAGTAAAAGAAAGGAAAAATGGTTCCCAGTGTCATCCTACAGCCTGATTTTTTTTCTGAAGTTAAATTCAGCAGCAGTGACAGTTCTGTCCTTGAGGAGGTGTTCTTTTGAAGGATAGCACCCTGGTGACAGCAGGTAGAGAACTAGCTGCATGGCCCCTCTCACTCAGGTTTGCTTAATGAGCCAGAAGAACTTGAAAACCCTGGTGAGAATGAGACCCCCAGGAGCAGCAGAGGCCAGCCTCGCCTCCTGATCTTACCTTTCTTCATTTGGCCTGACGTTTTTGCTGCAGACGAGTAGCCTGTGGTGGAGAATTGAGAAAATGAAACTTTACAGAGAGAGGGTGAACACAGGCAGAGCACCAAAGGGAAGATGTGAAAAATGGATGCAATGAGGCCACGTGAGAGGCAAGGGTCGTTCTGCTGAGGTGGTTGAGCCAAATGTGCACAAAAAAAGGGACGAAACAAATGCAATTCCTTCTTTCCCTCTTATGTAAAGCCAGTAGCACTGTTTCTGGTATTGCAAAGAAACTAGTAGAAAAGCAGTGCCTGGACTCCGTCCCCCACCTCGAAGAGCTGCAGGAGAGGATGGAGTTCCCCTTGCAGTCTTTGCCTCAGACTGTAGTTTATTTGCAAGACAAGGTCACAGCAAAACAGCTGGAGTCCCTCCCCTCACTACCCTGAGACCTCCTGCCTCAGCATCTGGGTATGCAGAGGCGCCATTTCAGTGTGCTAAAAAAAGCCTCTTAAAAACCCCTGTCCTGAAATCCTGAGGGTGGTAAAACATAACAGACTGCTGTGGAGCACTCCAGGAACCGTGCTAAACTCCCTCTGCAAGCTTGGAGAGGCAGGATGGAGAGCTGAGGCCACAGGCTGAGTATTTTTAGTTTTCTATTTATTTCACAAGTAGTTACACCTGCAGAATTGCAATCTGTGTTTGCCAAGCCTTGCTATCAGCCTACCTCCCCTTCACCTCTTCAGGCCCCACACCTCATCTGAGAGTCCTCCTCAGTGCTGACAGACTGCAAAATTTCCAAAGGAGGTAGGCCCTCTCTCTCATTGCTTCTGCAAGCCATTACTGTCTTGCTCAGGAGGCTGATGGGACCCCGCATCCCATAACAGCATCCGTCTGGGTGTAAGGAATGCGTAATGGAGGGCTACCACCTTTTCAGACTGAAGTTAGCTGAAGATATGTCCCCACTTTGCCATGGCCCTGCCTCTGGGACCAAGCAACTTTTCCAGTGACCAGGACATTGCCGTTCTTTGATAGGACAAGGGCGAATGAAAGAAAGAGGGGAAATGGCTTTAAGATGAAAAAGGGTAGATTTAGATTAGATATTAGGAAGAAATTCCTCAATGTGAGGGTGGTGAGACACTAGAACAGGCTGTCCAGAGAAGCTGCGGCTGCCCCATCCCTGGCAGTGTTCAAGGCCAGGTTGGACGGGGTTTGGTCTAGTGGAAGCTGTCCCTGCCCATGGCAGGGGGTTGGAACCATACAGGCTGTAAGGTCCCTTCCAACCTAAATAATTCTATGATTCTATGACTAATGTAGAGCACATAGCTCTTTTCTTCCTGAACTGTCAGACATGATTTCCAACATCAAGATCCTCCAGCCTCAGTTTCATCAGCTCAAACTCTGATTGCTGGAGATGCAAAGATGCCCAAGATATCTGTTATTAATTAATTAGATGACACTGGAACAAATCTTTCCTTAAATACATGAATGTTTATAGCTCTGATAGGTTTCAACCTATAAAACTGAGGCTGTGATTCTGAACCAGCAATTGAAATTAAATTGGACTTTGTATTGTAGCAGGTCCTGTTTCACATATTCAGCCAAGAAACTGCTAGTTGAAATGCCCATGTTTCTGATCACACACTTTGCCAGAGTAATTTACAGGTTGCTTTCCAGAAGTCCCCTTCTGCCATTAGCTTTGTTACCAGGGAACTTGCACAGTTAACAAGCTAACCTTCCTTGAACTACAGGCACACAAAGCAATCTTATTTATCTACAACCTTCAGACCAGCAAAGAAAGCACCAACTTCTTTTGAATGCAGTTACTTTCTTTCTCATCTTCTGTGTCTCACTCAGAAGCCAGATATTTTCATCACCCATAAGCCACAGATCCTTTCTGCTCTCTGTTAAATTTTCAGGGGCAAAGATTTGGAACAAATGAATGTGAAATGAGAAACATTTATATTATGGCCATTTGAGCTCTCTAGGTGAGTCTGTAATTGCCTGATACTCATATTTTCTCCCTCTTTCTCATCTGGCAATAGTCTGGCCCCTTCTTTTGTAATTGCTTGCCTTTCCCTATAGTTTTCTATAGTGTTTACATTTATGGGACATCTTCAACCACTGTATGCCATTAATGGATAATCCCCACAAATCTGCTAGCTCACTTCAGAGAAGGATGCCCCATTCCCAGAAATATTCAAAGTCAGGTTGAATGGGGGTCTGAGCAACCTGATCTGGTTGAAGATCTTCCTGCTCATTGCAGGGGGCACTGGACTACATGACCTGTAAAGGTCCCTTTCAACCCAAACTATTCTATGATCCTAAGGATCCAAATATTTAGATAATTTTCCTGAACTGCTTCCAGTGTTTCTTAAACCAGCTACGCATGGTTTAAGGTTCACAGGTCCTTCCTGTGAAGAAAAAACAAAAACCCAAAGAGTTCGACACTTGTAAGTAGCAGGAAGAAGAAGCAGGTACCCAATACCCAGGTCAATATATTCAAGTCAGATGGTGGGAAATGGGCAGGGGGAAGAGGCAATGGCCCCACATTTCTCATTTTTCTAGATCCTATGTGCTCTCTCACCACACAGAATCCCTCTAGGGTGCATTTGGGACAGGACAAGTTGAGAAGGGATTTTGTACACATTTTTGTGGAGGTGATGAAGGAGACTAAATAGAAATAGACCCTGAAACCATCTAGAATTAGCAGGAAGAGTCACTAGCACAGAAAGCAAGTTGAAAAACTGCTTGTCTTTCCCAGATTCAGTGGACCTCCAGCAGTTTAATAAGAAATATGAGTGAACTATATAGTGAAAAAGAGAAAATTGTCATAATGAGCAGCTTGAGGTGGTCTGGTTGTTTTCTGCTGGCATTTATTGCCTCCTGTGCTACTGTAGACATTTCATTATGGCTTACGTACTATCATCCTCAATTACTTTTCCAAATAAGTACGTTTCTAACATAGTGACAACCTGTCCTGCGTACAACCACCATCATTCTCTACCTTTCCTGAGCCCACCCCATGGATAAAGCTTCTGTGCTTCCTTCCTTGCCACATTATGTCTACTGAATTAAATCATCAGGACTAATGTGCCCTTTTTTGAAAGAGAGGTGGAATACTCCTTTTTCCCATTAAAATGTGCTCTCCAAGCAATCCACTACTTCCCCTATCCCACATAAATTATATCCTAGCAGTGAGACTCAGCAGCCATGTTCAGCCCTTCTGCTCCCAGGAAGCCCATGCTCTGCCTCCTTTTCTTTCACCAGTAATAGCCAGCCACTGACTCCAGGATGATTTCTGTCCAGCGTCAGCACACATGACTGGATTGTGCACACCAGTTGATATGCCTGTGTCATGATTTAAGCCCAGCCGGTAATTCAGAACCACGCAGCCCCACCCCCTTCCTCCCCCTGCTCCCAGAGGGATGGGGAGGAGAACTGAAAGAATGTAACTCCCATGGGTTAAGAACAGTCCGGTAACTAAGGTATAACACAAACCACTGCTGCTACCACCAATAATAATAATGATAAGGGAAATAACAAGCGAAGAGAATGCAACCTCTCACCATTCACTGACCGATACCCAGCCCGACCCGAGCAGTGATCGAACCCTTCCAGGTAACTGCCCCCAGTTTATATAGTGGGCATAAAGTACTGTGGTATGGAATACCTCTTTGGTCAGTTTGGGTCAGGTGTCCTGTCTCTACTTCCTCCCGGCTTCCCCTTCCCCCTGGCAGAGCATGAGGCTCAGAAAGTCCTTGGTCAGAGTAAACATTACCGAGCAGCAACTGAAAACATCGGTGTTATCAGCGCTGTTTCCAGGCCAGAAGTCAAAAACACAGCACTGCACAGCTACTAAGAAGGAGAAAAATGATTGCTACTGCTGAACCCAGGACAGCCTACTACAGATATCAGTCCCAGGAAACAAATGAACTCCCTAAATCTGAAGAAGTGATATTACAAAAGTCAACAGGGAAATACAATTTCTTAGAGGGCACGAATTTCACACATTTCTCGCATAAAGTTATCCTTATTCCTTAGGGACCTGCTACACTTTTATATTAGATTTTGAGAAATAATACTTATAAAGGATTCATCCTTTCTGGCATAAACTGGAGTAGCTCTTATGTTTCTGTCTTCAGAGATTTCAGGGACCACAGCTTCTGAAGATGCTCAGAGCTTTCACTTCCACACACGAGACATATTCACACCACATTTTAACATTGTAATTGGACAGCATAAATAAAAGGATATTCATTTAATCATTAAGTTCAGGAACAAGAAAAACATGTGCATCACTTGCTAGAGCTTGCTGTGTTACTGAGGACTGCTTGGGAACTAGGCAGTCACCCCACTGCCAGTGCTTCCCACTCCAGAAGGAAAACTCTGGTGCCTAATTGACCACTGGGCAGTCTGGCAGAGGCTGGTGGTGGTGTTTCCTGTCACCATCTGTGACTTTATCCTGAACGCCTTTCATTGGGAAGACGAGATCTGGCTACTTGCAAGCTTGCTGTCTGTCTGGATGCTGGATCTGCCTTTGGGAGAGGCTGCAGGTGGCTCTCAAAATGCAGAGTTGTCACATCTGGAATAAAACATGCTGGGAAGCTGCAAAGTATCCTGGTGCTAAAAATGAATTGTAGGAACATCACATGGCAAGTTAGAAAGGTGTGACTCACTGTGACTGGGGAGCAAAGCTTTGCTGACGGGCTTTACTAAAGCGTGCAGCACCCAAGAGTAAAGTTTGCCCCTATCTGATTATATCTGTTATTCATTTTCTAAATAAACATATAGCCTTCATTTTTCAGATCTGTTTTGATCCATCTCCCCCTCCAACAAACCACCATTTCCCATTTTCTTGATGACTTTTACATTGCGTTTGGCAACAACCCTGTTTTCATCACCTAGAAACTTAATACTCAGAACAAAACTGCTCCAGCTGGCTTGTGTTTCATCATCTGCATACCTTGGGCAATAAATTTTGCAAAATTGTACTGATTAAATATCTGCTTTTGCTGCTCTTTAAAAAACCACACCCCAGCTGAAAGGTCCCATTGAACGGCTTTTCAGTTGGCTTTTGCTTGCAAGTGCCTGTCAGTAGAAGGCACACTTCCAAACCAGCTCATAGGGCAACTAAACGGAAAGCTTTCAGGCATGTTATGGAAATTAATCAGAGTTTGGTCCCTGTGTAATTCCAGCACTAACTGGTGAGACTAACACAGAGCACCAGCAGAAGGAGCAAACAGTGTTGCAGTCCAGCTTAATCCTCCAAATAGCACTTTGTAGGGCCAGAGAAGAGCTCGTGTGTGTACTCACCCCTGCATACGGTGGTTTTTTCCCCCACAGCACATTGAATTGCTTACTGGTTCTTGAGATGTCATTATTTTCATATTTTCTATGTCTGGATCACAAAATTGGCACGAGATTTCTAGCAGAGAATGGCAATGGCTTCCATTCCTGGCTACATCTCTTCTAACTAATTGGGACAACAATTTGAGTAGCTAAGACAAGTCATCACAGCTCTGTGGAAATACCTGGGACTGCCAAGGAAGAAATGTCACCATGCACAGGCTGAGGCACACAGCAGCCTGAGCCTGAAAACAGCCACTCACTGCACCATATTCTGATTTAGCACACAAGTTTTCACTCTACGTGGCAGGGGGGGCTCTGGGAGCCACTCAGTGTCTGAGGACTCTCCCAGGATGTGAATCAGTAGAGAAGACACACACAGTCATGACTGATGGCATCTGCTTTTCCCCTGGGAAGGGAGACCTGAGCACAGCAGGCCCGTAGTGAGAAGCAGCCAGGGTGCCTGTGAGCCATGGTCAGGAAGAAGGGGGGGTCTGCTCTCCTCCCCCATCCCACAAATCTCCCCAACCCAGAAGCCTTCATAAGAACCTCCATGTCCCAGCACCTCTCTCCCTTTCAGAATCATTTCAAAATTGTTCAACAATGGCTTTTAATCCTTTTCTTCTGCCAGTGAGAAGTAGTGACTATAAGATAAAGTATCTGCAGGCTACAGTACACCCTGCCTACTCCTGCATAGGGGATGGGGACACTGGAAAGAGGTAAGCCTTTTTTTTCTGGTGTGTTCGCATCATTCAGGGGCAGGTTATAAGCTCTTTGGGGCAGAACGGTGTTTGAGACAATTAATATGTATCTCTTCATGAAACCACTGTGAAATTGCAAAGGAAAGAAAATGGCAGATTGAAATGTTCCTTGTATCTCCCAGAAATCCAAGGCAGTCTCTAAATGCCAGTGGATCAGGTGTGTTTCAGATACCCACAGTAGAACAGGCAATGTGCCATGCTTCAAACTCCTCCCTCAGCACCTTAAAGACCAAAGTGAAATTTACTGTCTTGTCTTGTAATTCACATGGGATCCAACACCATCAATGTCATCATTATGCCCCAAATTCTTTGTCTGAAACCATTTTCTCCACTTGGAGTTTACCCTACTTTTCTCCCAGGCTTTCTTAGTTCCTTTATCATCTCGGAGAGCAGATGATTTTAACTACTTCATTCAAAGAGATCTTCCACGCTTGTAAGGAGCCTGTGAGGGGCTGTGGCACACAGTCATCCACAGCGCATGATAAATGGAGCCCCTTGAATATCTGGAGGAATTTCAGAGTTTACTTATTTCATTTCCTTCCACTTCCCTCTAACTTTGTGTTCCCTTATGGAGCGTGCTTTCCTGACCTTCCCAGCACATCGTTTCTCTCCTGATGCTTTAAATGCCCGATGTTGACCAGCCTGGCCTGCCCTCTCTAGCAGCAACAGGCAACGGGACCTCAGCAACAAACTTTTCACTGTTCCAAAATTAGCAGAAGAAATCGGCACATCGACTGCAGTTGTAGGCAAATGTGACCTTTCAGAGGTTGACTTTATTTATTTATTTATACTATTTGTCTCTCTATTGCAAAACCAAACAACAAAAATCATTAAAAAAGCAGTACCCTGTCTCCCAGACTTACTAACAACAGTCATTAAAATATCTCTGACTAGCACCACCTCTTAATGGAACAATAACTAGGGTTGCCATTGCAGCCTGGGACACAGGCTGAGCACACCGCAAGACCACCATTTCCAGCTCTAGTTCCTCTGTATTTTCACTTATCTGTTAGAGCGCCAGACACGAGTGCCCCCACTGTTAGATGTGTACCCACATGCTAGCACTGACTGGTAGGAATAGCTCAGGAGCAAGCAGAGCCCTGTTGCTGCTGGCGCTATATATCATGTGTTTCTACAATCTCACCTGATGTTTGAGAAAACTGGCTCCTGTGGTGTCTAAAGCACACAGGTGAGCGCCCATGGCAATTTTCACCTGCTCTGGCAAGCTCTCCCCTTCTTTGGCCTTGCGAACCATTTCCCTCTGCTCAGTCTCCTGCAGGGCTTGCTATCAGCAGCACTAGCCAAGCTGCGCCCCAAGTACCCAGGGGCATTTGAATGGGGCTGGAGCCTCTCACCTTTCCCCTCTTGACTTCCTGCCTGCTCTGAAGCCTTCACCCAGGCAGGACGATGGGCTCTTGTGTGCTCATCACTCTCTCCCATATGTGCCTATGCACGAGACCTCTGTATCCACAAATCTAAAGATTAATGAGTGGGGAGAACTCCCCAGCTTCCAAATTAATTAGAATAAATCACCCACCAGAAGCTTCACTCAGTCCTGCTCTCCCCATTTCGCAAAGAAGGATGTTCCTGTGTGCCTCCCTCCAGACTGCCCACCCGACCACCCTGTTTCCTCCTCAGCATGGGGCAGTCCCCTGCCTACCCAAGTAAATAAATACCTGCATCACAGAATCATAGAATTGTTTGGGTTGGAGAAGACCTTTAAGATCATCACCGCTGGCATTAACCTAACACTGCCAAGTCCAGCACTAAACATCAGTCCTTCCCTGGACAAACCCTCTTGCTCCATGCAATCTAAGCTGACGAAAAGACAAAAGCTGTGGCAGGAGGTTAATGGTAGCTCACCTGAACAGATCTTTCTTTTCAGCAAGACAAGTAATTGAGTTTCTTTGCCAGCGCAGTGCTGGTCCCTGTTGTTGACAGAGACTTACACTGCTAAGTGTGTGAAAATAATGGGTGAGGATAAAAGATCGATCATAATTTTTGCAATATTGCTTCCCAGTTTAATAAACTCATTTAATTAGAAATCATAGGCAGCAGCCACGGCAAGTAAATTTAATATAAGTTCTGAAACACCTGAGATTGCAGGATTTTTACCATCTCTAATACTCTTGTTAATAAAAATGTCTCTGAAGTTGAAGGTTTCTCTCAGGAATCTCCTCCTTACTACACAGCTCAGAACCTACCACCCCAGAGGACTGGCACGGACTACTAGCACGTCTTCATGTCTGCTGCAGGGCGCCTTGACGCGCACCTGAGAAGCAAACACACAAACCTGTGTCCATGAATGTCTCACCCAATCCATGCATGCATGGGTGAGACATGACTACCCGTATGAGCTGCACAGAGCAAACACCCTGGCACCCAAGCACCTTGCAGCAGCAAAACTGCATTTTTGCTGGTGTGGGTTTTCCCAGATGGCTCTGGGACAATTCTGTTGCTCAGCCTTGAGCCCAGAGTAAGTCATGCTGGGTACTCCACCATGCTGGTGAGGATGTGAGACTGCCTGATGCAATGCCAGGTAATGAGCCCATCTCCAGAATCAGACAGAGATTTGGAGATAGCTGTGACTGCGTGGGAAGCAGGCTGAATTAGTGACATTGCGATCAATCCCATTAGCTTAATCACTTGATTTTTTGTTTCAGAGCAAATTTACTTTAATCTAGTCAGCTGTAAAGAACAGCAGAGCTATGATTTCTGCGGTTTTTTAGCATCACTCAAAAAGTCTATGTTCTGAGAGGAAAAAATATTTGCACAGGCTTACCTTCAGTGGCCTAATACAACTGCAGCAATTGCATGAGGAACATAACACATTGATGTACGTCAAATAAACACAATCAAGGAAGAAGCCACAAGTGATAAATATCCCTGGACTACCAGATCTGTGAGATACCTCCTGAGCTGCGAAGCAGCAGTGTCATGTGTGTCCATGCAAGGGTCAAGATGCCCCTACAGCTTGCCCTCTTACCACCAGGTTTTTGTTGTTCACCTGCCTGGCTTCTGTCTCTGCTGGCCAATAGGAGAAAGAAGATGCCCAGCACTGCCCAGGGCTTTGTGGCTGAGTGGGGAGGGCTGGCAAGGAGGACAGTGTGGTCAGAGGGCTGGGAGCATCTTTATCACCTCACAGCCAAGATAGCTGAGAGGACAGCAACTGATTTGGCGGTCCAGCCCCAGCTCCAGCACCTACTGGCAAGCCAAGAGCAAGGCTTCCCATCCTGGCCCCAGGGCAATGCATGCACCCAAGCTAATGGAACAGAGGTCCACAAGAAAGGGCAAGTTCAGATTAAAACACACCTCTGAGGAACAGCACAGTTCCACTTCACCATAACTTGCAGATTTTCTCCCCCATGTCCCACTGAAGCCTGAGGGACTGCAGCCACCTCCAAGTGTGTGCCAGCTCAGATGTGACACAACACCTTACCCGAGCAGCACCCTCCCTTCCCACATTTTAATGAAAACTGATTATCAGCACCAGAAGGGTATTTTGGTTGCTGAGCATCCTCTTGAATGACTGAACAGCAGTGAGTAATGTGTATTTACATACATTATGATCTATTCCCCCACTGGAAGGTGATTTGTGTAGATAACTTCCATTAATGTTAAAGGGAGTCATTCACATAAATCCTTGGCACATTAATGGCCGACTAGCCTCCTCTCTGTAGTATTTCGTGTTGCTGCATTTAGCGAACACAATATAAACGTGGCCGACTTAATATGCAAATAAATTCAAGTATTTACTGAGCCATAAGAGACAGTTACTAGGCACGTCTCATTCATTGTTTGTAGGGAAATAGATGGAAGCTGCCAGATGAAATCAGGAGATAAATGCTATAAACGTTTCTTTGAGGCAACAGGGGAAAGGGTACTGAATCTCCACATAAACATAAATAATGATCAGAAACAGTCTCTTGAAGGCATCCGCTCCTCTATTAATTTTTACTCTGTGTTTCCATTTACTACACATCCACACTGAAGCTCTGTTTGTTGCACTGCTGTTCCCTGCTGATGGCACTGGAGTCCCTCAGATCCCTCAGGGACAGAGCAAGGCAGTGCACCGTCCCTGCTCGCTTGCTCCCCAGCTCCTCAGCAGCTGCCCAAGCTGCTTCTAGGGAACAGGCTCACTTCGAAAAGATGAGCCACCCGCTGCAATGCCCTCTTTTCCTGACACCAAAATGCCAGGCATCTGGCACAAGAAAGCAAATGGAAACCTTTTGTGCTGCTTCTTCTCATGGATGTTCTCTTGAGAAGCTGCACTGGGCATTTGCAAAACAAGAGCCCTCACCACATCTGCGCTTTTTGAAGGCAGAGGAAAGGCACCATCTATGGTAAACAGATCTTAAAAATGCACCAGATAGGGTATGACTGAAGTCCTCCTTCAGTTGCCTGTGTCAGATTTTTAAGACACCACGCCAAATGGGCTCATCCTTACTTCCTAGTGGTAATAAATTAGGTAGAACTGATTCATTTGTTTATCCTTTCAGATGGAAAACAAGGGAGAATTCTCTGTCTTTACTGCCCAGTTCAATAGGATAATTCCTATGCATATACATGCTCATAGAAATGTGCAGGTACATATACCAAAAGACCTTATCTACCATTAGAATCCACAGAACTGTGCTGGGAAGATTGTTATTGAACGCTGCGGGGCTTTTCCATAGGAGTCACCAACAAACCTCTAAGGTCTTTACAGCACCCCTGTGTATGGTCTGGGCTGGTGCATCTGCCCAAGCTTAAGGGTACAGCAGCGAGGGCAGGCAGGCACGTCGCTGCAGGGCCGGGTGCAAGTTGGGACAGATCAGCCAGCACCACCACCATGCTTGTCTGGCTGCCTGTCACGGCAGTGTGGGATGGCCAGGCACAGGGGCAGCTCAGACCAAACAAAAATTATAGCAGAGACAAAAAATACCAAACAGTCTCTGTCCTTAATATTGCCCCGTGGGTTTGTCCTCAGCTAAGACCCCAGAGCTCCCCTTTCCCCTGTTCCATGACCACTTCCTCTTTCAAAATCTCTTCTGTCCGAGTACTGTCTCGGCACAAAAGAAGGTCTTGAGTTAAAAACTTACCTGCCTGTGGTGTTCTCCCTGGCAGGAAGAAACCATTGAAAACAAATGCTGCTTAGAGGCTTTTCAGTCACCAAGGACTGTGGGGCAGGGGGCTAACACACCCCACTACCAAGAGGCCTTGCAGACAGCTGCCGGCAAGCCAGCCTGATCAGCTGAGAGACATCTCAGGGTGGCATCTTCCCCTGGGTAGCTGTTTTGAGAAGACCTTCCTTGTAGGACGTGCTCATTGCAGCCTGCTGGTAGCCCTGTTGGCTGTGGGGAAACTGGCTCTCAGGAGTCTGCCCTGCAAGGCTTGAGGTGTGCAGACAGTGTCCTCACCTGCCATCAAATCTAAAACAGTTTTGAAAGCGAAAGCACTCACAGCTTCCATATGGAAACCTCAGGTGCATGACAGCTGCAGGAAGATAGGGTGAAAGTAGAATGCATCTCATACCCTCTCTGCACTTCCCACCAAGTAAAACACACTACACTTTGTGGTACCCCCTTCACACCACTGATGCGCAAGCAGAAGCATGGAAGGATGGAGACAAGCATCAGGAAAAGGTATTTACACAACAGAGAGGTAGGGCAGCTCTTGAAGCCTGGTCCCTCAGGAAAAGGCACACACATAGTTGATGGTCATGTCCCAAGGAACATATCAAAGAGAAATATAGCTGAGTTTTTATAAATTACTTGTGCTGCTTGAGATCATGGAGGATGTTGTGAGGAATCGCCTATCACTGCACATGCTGTGGGGTTAACCCCTTTGCAGCTCTCCCTGGGAAAGTAAGGCTTGCACAGGTACTAGCAAAGGTCCAGCAGCTGAACTGCTGCTGCTCCCTAGCACCCTGGAGTCAAGGTGGGAGCTGGTGTACAGAGCCACTTCATGTGTATCACCAGTTCCAGATCTGAAGAAAAGCGCGTCTACACTTGCATACATTTGGGATAGGGCTACAGGCTGCTTTAGCCAGCTGCCCATCTCCTGAGTGGGGACCCAGGAGCTGCAGCATGGTGGCAGGAAGACAAGTGCTGCCCGCACGCCAGGAGCGAGACCTTGGGCTATCCCCTGCCCTGCACCAAGTGCAGCCCCATTCCCTCCTGCCTGTGCACCCAGGGCCCATGTGTGCCATGATGTAGGTAGGAGCAGACTCTCTGGGGGAGTATGGTAACCAAACCACCAAGAGCAATTTAGGGCACAACCTCAAATGCTTAATTTCAGTCACACCTGCCAGGCAATACACCTGGGAGCCCCACGTATATAAACATTGGAAGTAAAAAGAGCAACAGCTGGACCCTGTGACAGCTTTTGTCGGTCTGACATTGCCAAGAGCACCAATGTCTGCACACATGCTAGGTAAGAAGAGCAGGAAGCCAGAGGTGTATTCCTGGTCCCGCTGCTGACCAGGAACCCTTTGCATCACACACCCAAACTGAACAGAGCAACAAATTCAAACAGGCAGAGAGCAAAAGGCTGGCATTTATAGCACCATTTCTGCTGTATAGTGAGAATCACCTTTAAAGACGGGGTCGTAGGGTCAGGATAAACTGCAGGGCACCAGCAAACTGTTCAGTTCATGAGGAATTATTAATCCTTCAGTAGAATATAATTACACATCCAGGCTCCCTCTGGGCAATTCTTTATTTGGGCCAAATTTACACTAGTTCCTAAAGGGAGCAGTCAATCTTAACAAATGGCTTACAGTTTCATCATCTTTATAAGGCTTTATTAAGAAATAAGAATATCAGAAGCTTAGATCTTTAATTAGTAAATTTTAACCCCACCTTCACTGCACATCACCCTTTCCTTAGTCACTTCCTCCATTCTCAACAGAAAAATTCGGTGCAAAGTTGCTAGCTCAGATTATAAATTATTTTAAATTTTATTAGCCAATAGGAAATTTATCCAGTACTTTTAATGCTCCCATTTGTCATGATTCCATTTGGCAGAGCAGTGTGTATTCCCCTGACACATGTTTCAGAATTATCTCCCTTTCTTAATATAGAGCAAAATAAAGAGAAAATTTTGCTTCCTTTGCACAGGAAACCAATTCCTCATGAGGCACCTTGTTACAACAGAATTAATACATGCAATTCGTTTATTTCCTTCAAGGTGAGCCCGGGTTTTCTTTGCATAAGTAAACCTATTATTGTTCATTCTGCTGCAGAGAGCTGGGTGGCGACCGTCACCTGTTAAATACTGTAGCTGCTCTTAATGGTCAGCTGGAGAACTCAGCTGGGAGTGTTCTATGTAAATAAAGCTGACTCCTCCTTTGCACCATTTTAAAGCTGTAGGGAGAGAAGTAGGGCAGGATTTTAGGGAATTAGGGTATATTTTCCTTACCATTGATTTTGTTTTTTCTCATGCCACTGAATATACTTTACAAAAGTGAACTAACATCCTCTGAAGAGGGCTTTGCTGATTTCAGTGTTATCAAATGTAAGCCTATTGCTTCACTCAGTTTTTAACAGAAATCATTGCTATCTTATTCTCACCGACTATTTCCTGAAGGTCTTCCTTACCCAAACCATGCCTTTATGCCTTGTATTTATTTGCCAGGCTTGTGTGGTTTCCCCAGTATTTGCAGGAGCAGAGCAAGCCTTGGTCTCTAGTTTAAAGTACCCCAGATGTTTTCAAACTACTGCTCAGAATATTAGCTGTCCTTAGTGTCATGATTTCAGTCTGCAGCAGGAAAGCAGCCCCTGGGTACCTCAGGTCAGAATCCAGTGAGATGTGGTAAGGCTGAGGAACTGGTTCACTCATCCCTTTCCTGCTGTCTACAATGGGGTTTGGGTCAGCTCTCACCACAGCTGGGTTCTGGGGGAGCCTGCAAGGGTGCAGGGTGGTTCTGGCATGGTCAGGGATGAGGAGGATGGACATGTCCCCACAGAGGACAGCCCATGTCCCAGCAGCAAGCCCCCTGTTCGCCTGCCTCATCCCAGCAGGGCTGGCCTGTCTCCTGTTCCCAGGCTTTGAATAGCCAAGCATCCAACACCCTGCTTCCTCACTTCACCCTACAACCTCTGCCTTCTCTTGCCTTTTTCCTTCTTTCCATGTTACCTTAAATTTGAAGGAGGGAAGTGGTTGGAGACATCTGTGTGAGGTCAGATTGTAATCTCAGCCTCCGGAAGCTCAGGTGTGCCATGCTGGCGTGCTCCATGGTGTTTCTCTTTTAAACTTTTTTCAGTATGTGTCAAAACCACAAGTTTTTGTGTCAAGCACAGAGCTAAGGGAATGACTGAGGGAAAAGCATTCCTGAACTTCCTCTTTCTAGGTACCACAGCCACCATCAAGCACCTGTACAGTCACGTGTTCCCAGCAGGTGAGAAACCTCAGAGTAAGGTGCTGATTGACCAGGAAAGAAACTTGCCTCTTTCTACCCACTCTTCTCCACAAAACACAGGCAAGCGCTTGAGTTCAACACTTCCAATAAATAAAGCAGAAATATCAGAGTTACTGTGCTATGCCAAAAAAAGCATTGCTTGCGGTGTACCTTCTGCAGAGTTTCTGATCTAATGCAGTTCATGTATTTTTAACATTGGTAGATTCTGTTCCCGTCCCTCTTCCACACTCTGTCATTAAAAAGCTCATGCCCCTGCCAGCCTTTCTAATCAGAGTAACACGTGCACTGGCTAAATAACTTTTATGATGGGGCAGAGGGGCTCTGCCTCAGCAGGAAAATCACTGCGACATCTGAATTAAAATGAAAAGTCACCTGCAGCCACAGGCGACTGCGAGACGCCTCATCTAAATACAATCACAAAACTTGAACTTGCAAACCTCCAAGCCATATCCTCAACTGGTGTCAGATGGGGCTGGAGCCAAGGAAGATGTGCTGATTTGCACTCCCAGCGTGCTCAGCTGTACTAGGGACTGGCAGAACAGTGTGGTGAAGGATGCTGTAAGTACTCCTGAAGCACAAAGACACTTTTCAGACTCCATCCCTGCTCTCACAAATAGCAACATCCCCACGCTTTACAAACATTTGCTACTTAACCCCAGTTTACATGCTTTCTATTTCCCTCTGTGCCTTTATTCAGTCTGAAAAGCTCTTGGTCTATCCTTGAGCAAAACGTCTTCAGAAACCTCTTGAAATAAACCAAGGATTAAACAGCAATCCCCCTCCAAGCAGAGAATTCAAACAACTTTGCTTCTGCAGCTTGCCAGATTAACTTTATATTCCTCCAGAAACCTCACATGCACCAAAACCAAAAGCAACTTCTTTCTCCAGACCACTGCCATTAGACAAACCCGAGGCAAAGAAACCAATGCTCAGAGCCATTCACCAGCTATGGAAAGGGAAACGGCGCTCAGATGTCAAAGGCTGAATTACTCACTGAACCACGCCGGGCTTCACCCTCTGTCAGCAAGCGGTAGGCTGGGGCAGCGTCGGAGGCTTGGGGAGCTAGGGAGGGACCGGCTGGGCTAGCCAGGCACCCGCACACATTTCATCCCCGTGCTCTGTCTTCTCTCAAAGTTACCTTTAAGACACCTGAAAAGAGAAACAACTCTGCTAAAGTGTGCTCCTTGGCATCTCTCATAAGCTAGCTGCTGCTAGTCTTGAAGGAAAAACACAGCACATAAACAGTATCTTTTCTTTCAGTTTTCAGATAAGGATAAAAATTCAACTTAGCATCTGTTTTAAAGATATAAGATTATAATTGAACTCATTGCTCTATGAACTATCCAAAACTCAAAATCTCTGATATAAATACTGCCTGCTACAAATATTGTGAAATAGCTTGCTTGTAAAATGGAAGATGCATTTACCTGGCAGCAAAAATATCCCTGCTTAGACTCAGATTTGGAAAAGCCTGAAGCCGCTCTGCATGCAGAGTGCTCTGTAGTCAGAAGTCTTCATCAACTGGTGCACACATACACACACACACACTCCCACTGCCGTGCAGGCAGCACACACTGATCTGCTGCCCCACTCCTCACACAAACTGCTCCCAGGGGTAAGGAAAGGTGTGCTTTGGTGAAGAGGGTCTCCAACTGAGGAGCTGCAAAGTTACCATACAGATGCACAGAATGAGAACTGCTCCAACAAGGCTCAATGACAAACATCAGGTAGAGAAGAAGAAGCATGCTTTCCCCTTACCTATTGCTTAGGTTAAAACACTGAGCAGTGTCTTTAGAGAGCCCGGGCATTGGGACCCAAAGGGCAGAGGACTTTCAGCACAGTCACACAGACCCTGGCAAAAGCCATCTTCTCCCTGTCTCTTAGCACAGTGCAAGTCTCCAGCAGCTCAGCTCTCCAGCTGCAAACATCTCATTAGACTAATGCATTCAGCACAGGCAGAAAACTCGATTTACCATAGCTACAGCAATGAATTTCCATTACGATGACAGCTTCAACCACATCATGTCCGGAAAGCAGCCAACCACTGCCTTTTAAAGAACACACACATTTTACACGCAGAAAACGAGGCCTGCGCGCCGGGTTTCCTTTCTCTTCACAGCTACACCAAGAAGAAAAATTGCCATTTCTGTTTATTTCAGGAACTCCGCAAGTTGAAAGGTAAAGGCATTTAGACTCTTCCCTCCCACCCACAGCCCCCCCTCAAAAGCAGCATCTTTCGCAATACCGTGCATTGGGTTGCAATGAGCAGAAGGGGTGTTTGCAACATTTCTGGTTTCACTACCCCTCCTCTGTTGCCATGGAAACCGGACTATAGCATCAGCCCTTTGTCCCGCTCCTGCAGCAGCCCAGCCAGATGCTGAGCTTACATGACGCCACGGGTGGGAAAGACCAGTGACTTAATTTTGGATAATTTACATGGAAATCAGGGGAATAGCGCTTGGGATATTTTTGCCAGCAACACTAAGTGTGTGTGCACACACCTGTACACAGACACAGAGAGCCTGCTGTGTTGGATAATTTTACAGGTATGGCCAGGCAAGGATATCCATAATATGCAGAAATACCAGTTATTGCAGCTATGCTATGGTATTTGGGCAGGATGTGGGAGCAGCTTTTCACTGCATTTCCAGTCACTCATTGCAGAAAGAAGGCACCAGGTCTTCCGTCATTTAGAATAACACTAGCAGCAACCACCATCAAAAAAAAACCCAACAAAACAAAAAAAAAAAAAAAGTGTAATACATATAATAAATAATGATCATCATAATCCTGCCATGCTCCATTGACTGTGCTAGATCAAATTATCCCAGCAGTTTGTCGCAATTGCTTGCCAGTGCTGCACAGCTCCCCGCTGTCCACTTCACATGCTCACATACACTGCTTTTCAGTATTTATCACAAGCCAAAATGCGCTCCTCACCTTTCTGTCTTTCCAGTCCCATGAATACCTCATCAGATAGGCCTGCAGCCACAGTCACTGCTTTTGATAGTCCGTGGTTTGTCTACACTGATTTTGTGCTAGCCTGGCTTTACAGGTTTATGGGGAGTTACTTTCAACTTGTCACCACAGAAGCTGAGATGAGCATTCAGCCTGTTCTATTTACTGAGGAAGAAGAGGAAAAGCAACACCAGATCTGGACCATTTGTACCAAAAAAACCTGAGGTTTTGCTGGTGCCCTTACCCGGCAGCAGGGAGGAAGTCAAGCACCTGCCCACCAGTGGTGGGATGCTCAAGTTTACACCACCAGTCCCCTGCAAGCACAATATGGTCAGAAGAACAGCTGGGGTGCTTATTTCTTTCTTATAGTCATGGATAGAGAAAAACTTTGTACATTTAACAAAATAAAAGGAAAACAATTGAAGTTTGGTAAATCCGGGAGAAACAAGGTGGCATCTTTTCCCTTCCTTTCCTTTTTGTTTGCTTTACTATAATCTTGACAGACACTGTAGGTGTGAAAAAAAATGTACTATAAGCACAGAATTGAAACAACCATGGTTTTCACAAGCATGCTGGGTAAGGGAGTACACAAGCATTCTTCAGTCCAGCCCTTATCCCAGCAAGGACCCGCAATGCCCCTCTTTCCTTCTCTGTTTTTTTGATAAACTCAAGGTCAGTGGGCCAGCACTCATGGATTCCCATACCAGACTAAGGAACTGGAGCACCATGCACATTCCTGATTTAAGTTCCCTAATAGGATAAATAGGGAAAAGTATTAGTGATTAAGAAAAATCATGGCAGGAACTTTTAAAAAGCCTCTCTTCTCCTTCAATCTACTTAAAATGTTGAGCAGAATCCTTAGCCATCCCTCTCATTTCACACTGCCCCAGTGGATGCGCTGCTGCTGCGGACTGTCACACCCAGCACTGCTGGTTGTGTCACACCACGTTACCAACGTCATCTAATATGGGAGGGCTGGCACAATAACACAGCACGGTGGCATCAGCTGTGGCCTCTCACAAAAAATATGATATTAATACAATGCAACAAGGAGCAAAGTGTTGGGGAGGGGACTGGAAATGTTTATTTTTCATCACTGTTCTCGTTAACACCGTGAGTAATTTTGCGGGTATGGGAGTAAGTTTTGCTCAGTTAAGGACTGCAGAGCTCCTTGGACCGTGCTCTTTCCAAGGCTTATTTGACAGCCTTGAATTAAAAGTTTAAGTTAAGAGTCTTGAATTTTGGTTTAAAACATACAGCTGGTCTGGGGGGCAGCTTAACTTATGGCCAAATGCAAGGGAGGATGAAATAGCACCAGGGGAGCAGTTCAAAGTATTTACATCTACTATGAAGTCAAATGGCTCATTACCAGATCTTGGATTCCTCAAGAGAGGGGCTGTTTCAGGTAGAGGATAAATCTAGGCATGGCCTGGGCTCCTGGAGAAGGACAAGCATCCCAGAGGGCTGTCACTCACACATGACCATGCCAGATCCTGACCTCATGCCATCCTCCCTCCCCAGCTGTTGGCTCCCCAGCATACCCAACCCTGCAGCTCCACACAGGGTGGGATGGCAACACAGCACTCCACCACCACTCTCCATCTACCACCAGTATTAATAAACATCCACAAATTGTAATTTCACCTCAAGCATTACCCTATAATTTAACTAACTCAATTCTTTAAACAATTATATTCAAATATCTTCAGATTTCCATGAAATCAGAAAGCATTCAGGATGAATGAGAAAGGAAATCAAATATCCAGAAACAGTCAAAACGTGTGCAGCCCTACCTGGTATTTGGGCCTGGGGGGAGAAGCTCGGAGCACTTCTTTCTGCCACCAACAAATGCCTGGCTGCAGGGCCAACATTCAGCCCATCAGTCATCCCCGCACAAGAGGCAGCAACTGGTCTTCCAGGGCAGCTGCCTGCCTGGGTTATGCCCTGTATGCAGTATTTCCCTGCATCTTTATTAGCCGTTTTAGCTTAACAAGATTTTTACCTACAAATCTTCCTGGGTGCTGAATCAATCTCCTGACACCTGCCCTGACCCTCTCCAACTCCCCCATGACTGCGCAGATACAGTTATGATGGAGTCAAGTTTAAGGGAATGAATTTAAACAATTACCTTAATTACAAGAGCGGTATCATCTTTCAAGGAAGCGGGTCTCCAGAGAGGACAGCTGCTGAGAAGTCATTTAGACATGCGAACCTGTGAATAAAGTGGTGAGAAGGGCTGTAACTCCCTGGCTGCCACCACTCCCCATTCACACCCCAGCTCTATCCCCCATGCCCAGGGGCAGAGGCAAGGTGAAATAGCAGCAAGCAAGAAATCCACAGCCTGCTGGGACCCCACAGCACCTGCCAGTGACCCCTACCCAGCCCAGCCCTGGAGGTCACCTTTCACTTGGGTACACTGCTAGATTTGAGTAAAGCTGCAGAGTCTTACTGATGCGCTCCAGCAATCTGCTCAGGAGGCTAAGCTGGAAATTAAACCCATGCTCCAGGCAAAGAGAAATTCCCAAATCAAAACTCGGCAGCAGCCTGGAAGGGCAAGAGGTGATAGGGCAGAGTTCCCAGCCTGTTCAGACCTCTACCCAGCCCAACCTGCACCCCTGGACACCCCACAGTCTCCTTTAGCCCTGGGACAGGCTCCAAACTGGCTCTGCCTCCTCCATCCCCTTGTGCAGCAGTCCTTGCAAGGTCACCCTGCCACCTCCCCAGCCCACTCACTGCTCGCTTGAGGACATGATTATTTCCTAAATCACTAAACATCCAGAGCGGCTTTGTAATTTGCTTGGTTCTTTATTACATTTATTGATTTTAAAATATTTTAACGGCTCATTTATTACTGTGTTAAAGAGCTCAGAAAGGCAATAAAGTCACACAGCATCCTTAGTGATAAAAGAAATAACCCCTTGGGCTGCAGAAATCATGCCTTCTCCCTTCCCTTCTGAACTACTTTCAAGCAAAAAAATCCAAGAGTGACAGCACCCAAAAGGCTGAGTGCTTGGGCAAAATCTCCTGCTCCCAAAGTGGGCAGGTAGGATGAAGTACAATAAGTCATAGCCAAAACTCCAGAACACCAAAGCAACCTGCAGCAGCCAAGAAACAAAGAAACCTTATCCATCCCTCTCGGTTAAGATGCTTGACACACGTGGCCACTTTCTATATGTTAGTTTATATGACTGAGGTGACTGGCCGTGGACCACCTCTGACTGTCCAGCATCAGCAGTGATGCTAAACCAGTCATGCGTATCCAGGTCCAGTGCAAGGAGGTTGCATCGATGCAAGCAGGGATGTAACACACTAACTTACTTATCTACGACTGCTTTCTGATGTGACTCCTTGCGACCCAGCACATGGCAATCTGCTGGGGCAGAATGGAAGCAGCCAGGCCCTTGCTCACCCCAGTGAACCCAGCATCTGTTCCAGTTGCACTGTGCTGCCCTGGTGCAGTATTCGCATCCCTCAGAGAGGTGGCTCTGGTGCTACAAAGGGAAAAGCTGCAACGTGCAGGGGAAAGAGCCCCACTCTTCCCTCCATCCCCTGACCCCACTCCCAGCCTTGTATATGTCACCCTGTGGGGTAACAGCCTCACCATTCAGCACTTGGGTACAGCTGGAGGCTTCACCCCTGCTGTTGGCAACCTGGCAAACCCTCCTGTGAAGGGAAAGAAGCAGCAAAGGGATGGTCTCACAGGGACATGATGCCACCCTTGGGCCTCTGCACTGGCAAATGTTGCTCCCACTGGCTCCCAGATTAGTGTCTCTGGAGGCTTTTCACGGAGAACAGACACACTGCTGAGGCATGACGTGGCACAGCATCTTTGTTCAGCTCTAACTCATGAGATGATGAGCAGAGGGGCAAGTTCCAGAGCGGCGTGTTCCAGAGAAGCTTGCTGAGACGGATAGCAATTGCCACATCTCATTCCATGGAAAGATGCCGGAAGAATCAGGATTAGCTTTTTGCATGACTTTCTGCTGCTATTTACCTGAGAAGTGCCTGACAAAGTTGAAAGGCTGAATTAGAAACTCCACTGAGTGCGCACCAGAACTGTGAGACAACACACTGAAACATTAGCTTTTTCTTGTAAGGATGACAATGATACACAGCAAAAGGGTTTTCAGGCAGCCAGTACATTTCCCACACACACAGGTACTGTAACTGCCACCAGGCATAACCAGCACCATGCTTCCCTCAGGTTGTCCAGGGCAGACCCTGGGGTGACCTGGCAGCAGACACACCCATTTCCCTCCCATGCCCAGAGCACAGGCTATGGCACAAAAGATACTTTCATCTTAAAAATAAAAGGAATCTATCTCATACAATAACAAATACAATGAACAGCTCAATAAAATCACTGTGGCAGCGACCTAAGCATTTCTTATTTTGAGCATCTCTCTCAAACAACTCGGCTCAAACAGCCTAACTTCCTGCACTAGAGGTAACTGGGTCTGAGCAGTAGTTAAAAGAAATCCTCCAGGTGAGGGGTTTTGTTCCCTGGATTACTCTGCTGCTTTTGCAGTCACTTCCATCCCAGGGCCTCCCACAGGACTTCACCGATTAAACACCTACAGCCAGCAGCAGCCGGAAGCGCTCTGCTTGGCAGAAGGAGACCCTGGCCAGCAAATCCCATTCCTGCTCAAGGTGACAACTGATTTTGTTAATGGGCTCCCATTCAGCACACGGGTGATGCAAGTGCCCATGGTTTGCTTCCCTGCATGCTTGGCCCTGCTGTACAGACACAAAGCCTGAGCCGCTGGGCTTGCTGCGCGGCGCCATTAAAAGAGAAGCGACAGAGAGCTGTTTGGCAGAGGAGAGCATCAAACAGGGCTTTTCTGCCTCCCCTGCAGTCACAGTGCATGCTGTGCCCCTTAGGCCAGGGCAGGATCACACCCTCTCTGGCTTCCCTCTCTCCTCCCTCAGGCTTGGAAAACTACTCCGGCACTAGGAAAGCAGATGTTATTCTGCTTTTTGTTATTCCCACCCTGAAAAATATGGTGCTTCTGAGAGCACGTTAGCACAGAAATCCTGCAGGACATAGTGCTGAAGATGCTAGGTGATGGTAATAGCTGACACATACCCCGCCTGAGAGGGATGAAAGCCAAGGAAGCCATTCCCAGCCAGGGATTCAGTTCCAAAAATTTGGTCTCAAATACTAATGCCTGCAGCAAGGAGGAAACTCTGCTTCCACCGCAGGTCCTCCCCAGCAGCCCCTGCACAGCCATGTCACACTGAGAGCCTCCCTGCCCCAGGCTAGGCACTTGCTCGCACCCCAGAAAGAGGGGGAAGACGAGGTGCGATGGTGCCACCTCCTGACTCCTGCCAGAGGAGCTCTGCATCTCGCTAGCTGGGGTGGGCTCAGCTGCCAACCTCAAGCAGAACTCATCAGAGATGAGGTCATTAATAGCAGTTTCATATAATAAAATGTTATACAAAAGTCCAAGTCCAGTAGATTTCACTTTTCTTCACAGCTAAAAGAGCAGTAAAGATATATGTCTCTTTATAGGCTATGTTTGCATACTCCCGTCCCTTAATTCAATGGAAAAAAACCAAAATCAGTTGCTACCCAAATTCACTGCAATTATCTCTTTTTTTCTCCTGGCAAGTGCTATTTTTAGTCAACACACATGCATAGTCATACTATAGCGTAGCTGTTTTTTAAATTACATATGCCAGCGCAGTTTATGGATTTTAATTAGCCAGGGAGTTGGATAGCCATCAGCAGTCAGGAGCTGTATCTTGTTTGCATACACACTCAGTCGAGAAACTTCCCCACACAGCATCTGCTTGTACAACCAAGGAGTGGCAGACCTCCCCCCCGGCAGCCAAACCATTCAGAGCCAAGGGAACCAAGGACTCACATGCCCTGGCTTTTCACCTGGGGTAGAGAAGGGGGGCCTGGATGGAAGAGGGCACTTCAGCGATGAGCATGGATTTAGGAACTTCCTAAAAACCCGATGGATGGGTATATGCAACAGGCGACCCTCCTCTGTCAGTATGTCAAAATGCCACGTCCAACGCTGGTTGTGTAAAGGCCAGATTCTGCCCAGCGTACACCAAGCATATCCCCAAGCTGGAGGCAGTAGAGACCCTTCTCCATAAACATGTTAGAGGTCAGTGATGGCTGCGAGAGACAGAGGGAGCCCCAGGACACTGATGATGGGTGTGATGCCCACAAGCAGACCCAGGGAGCAGGGCTGTCCTGCCACTGGAGCGCAATGCAGCTGCGCAGCCACCCAGGCAGCTGGGGTGCCTAGGCACATGTTCACCTCACTAAGAACACTGACACCAGCTACACCTTTTGGCCATACACCATTTTTCTTTAAAAAAATAAAATTTTAGAAGAGATAGAAATATATCAAAGCTGCATCATTCAGTCAGCTTCTGAGAATGATCTGTGACTGGATTGTTTTACTGGGAGCTGAGGGAAGTACTTTAGTTTAGCCCCAAAGCCACGTGAAATCCAGAATCCCAGGGCAGGTTTTGTTGTCTTTCATCCACATGTAAATCTGCAGGGAGTTGCTGGATCCTGTCACAGATGAGCAATTAGTTGAGCTAGCAAAGGAGGTTTAAACTTTGCAAGTGGGCTCGGCTGTATGTCAGAGATGGGACAAATTTTCTATTCAGCCATGGAATAGCTGCCAACAGAAAAAGGGAAAAAACACCCGACAGAACCAAAATATATCTCCCAGTCATTACCTGAGGTAGCTGATTAATTGCTCACACGCTAAACTTCAGAAATCATATAACCTCCCTAATTTGATCTGTGATGTTTTTGAAATAAAAGGCTTGATTTTAGGCTTTCCCTTATATTTTCCCTCCTCTGCTATTTTGTCTCTTCCATCATTTTTGAGGCTGGCATGATGAGCATGCCAAAAAGCCTTGCCTGTATCTAACAAGCTGAGTTATTTTATGTAAGCCCAGCCTACAACCTCACACCTACAGAGGCCAGGATTACAAAGGCTGTTGTCAGCCTCCATGTTGGTGTCATTGCAATATTTAACGCTGAGCACT
Organism: Psittacus erithacus; assembly: GCA_009867235.2. NCBI lineage: Eukaryota > Metazoa > Chordata > Aves > Psittaciformes > Psittacidae > Psittacus > Psittacus erithacus. The sequence continues at coordinate 29,775 of WYDI02030695.1, forward strand.
CACATAAGGATTCAAAGCAGCGCGGTGATTAATTGCTGTCTGTCCTGTGTGTCTCCCAGGTTCACATTTGACTGAGAGGGCCATGCTTCCCTTTTAAGCGATGTTGGGGTTTGAACAATATTGCTCTATTTTTTGTTTTAATTGGCTTTTAGCAGCAAGCATGGAAAATGCTGCAATGGGCAGAGCTGGCAGGGCAGCTCGTGCTGACCCATGGCTGCTGCCTGGCACTGACGTCCTGGTGACATCTTGCAGGCACCACTCAAGGCATCTCCATCAACAGCCTTTTGGAATAAAAGGTCAGAGGCACTGAGATTGCAAGGAGGCAACAGACTGGACAAACTAAGTTGCTTTCATCTGATTATTTCTTTTTTAAGCCTTCTGCTTCTATTGAGCTCATAATGAAGATGATCTCCCTGGCCTCACCATCCATCCCTCTCTTGCCTTTAATGCTGGTCTTATTCATGACTTCCACAGTGCTCACTGCAGCACCATCTGTTGCTGTGTGCCTGGCAGAGACAGCTCTGGTGCACTGCAGAAGGGACATCATTACATGAGGAGCGTTACCCACCCACCCCCCAACAACACTCTCTTTCCAAAAGAGACAATCCTTCAGGTGAGGGGTCCATCTTCCTGACTTTCATGGCTACCAGGCAGCAGTGCCAACAGTACAAGAGGTTCTTCATTCACCCAAAATAGCCCACTCCCCATCCATTGGGAAACAGGGGCAGAGGGCCTCAGGAAGAGAGGGGTGCATAGGGAGGAGAAGGGTGGGGGATAAGTAGGTGACATGGGACACTTGCACCCCACTGCCTGATCACCTCTGATGCTTATAAGCTTGCTAAGAGATGGGCAGTTTTTGCTAAGAAATGAAGAGCTTGTGCACAGAAGTCTCCTTATTTTAAATCACCAGTAAGTATTAGAGTACATACTGTATATTAAACATGAATTTGAATGTAAAATATAATGGGGCAGCTTTTCATCATCTGAATGAGCTGTTCAGTCCCAACAGCAACGAAGGAGGGAAAAAAAAGGATCAAATACACCTAACAAATCTACATCAGGAGGGAACCATAAAAAGATACAACCAAGATAAAACCTTATGTGAGGAAGTTAACTGCTAAGAGTAAATCCTCATAACTTTAAGAAGTACCTGTACACAGTAGACCCTTCTGCCATGTGATGTGTAAGAGAAGCTAATAATGTACAGGAGATTGCTAAAATTGCCTCACCATGGGAAGCTGTCATCTGTGCCCTGTACAGGGCCTAGAGAGCAACAGGCTCTCCTGCATTGGAATTGATTTGGAGCAAGCTGCACAGCTGGGTAACATGGGTAGACCAACAGCTGGGTGCAAAATGAAACAAGGACTATCACATTTCATTTGCTCATTTCAAGTGACCAAAGTGATTGTCACCTGGGCCTCCAAATCTTGCCACCCTGTCATGGACAGTGTCTATTTTACAGCCATTATAATCTAATCTCAGCTAATGTGATTTACACATAATAATTAATGGAGCTTCAGCTGTAAGGAAATTGGTCATTCAATTTGAGTTTAATTTACTGCACATGCATATATTAGAAAGCACAAATTCCATAGCTGTCATCTGGGCACAGAGAAAGGGTTGTGTGCTGGGAAGGAAAAAATAAAACGCCTAATAAGCAATATACCATTGGCCTTCCACACTGCCTGCTCCCAAAGCATCTCCTCAATGGGAAGATGGCACGTAAATAAATCTGGCCATCACAGTATGGATGTTCGGAGATATGAAAGCAAAGTTCCTGCTGTCACTGCTATCCCATTTCCCAACTGCAGGAAGCATCAGCCTAGCATATTGGTATGTATGGCTTCATTATGATCCCTCCATATGTTTGGGTGTGTATCCACCAGAGAGAGCAGGGGGGCTTGATGGGGTATAAAGGCTGCAAAAGATGCTGCATCTGTGGCATACAGATGAGCAACCCCAGTGACAGAAAACCATGCCTAAAAGCCAGGACAACAGTTCACAGCAAGGGCAGCATTTCATTTTCAGTTACCTTAAGTTAAAGGTGGCCTCATACCAGCCTAGCCTCTGGAGAATCCAATAACCATGGTCAAGCAAAACCAAAAGCAACACCTGGGTGATCCACACTGCCCTGTGTAGGACCAGTAATGCTCTGCTGGCACTGGGGCTCTCCCAGCTCAAGGGCTACTCCACACAAGATACCCACAAGATGTCCAGGTTTTCTAGGGTTTCTCCCCAGAATGCCTCAAGCTTCATGCCATGAAGCAGCAAGCTATGCTGCTTGCACAAAAACGAAATCACTCACACCTTAAAGCTGGATGAATTAAAAATACTCACTCAAGGTGGTCTGTGCAGTCTCCTTAGTGCCATTAAATTTCCCATCTGCGACATAAACTGTAAAGCTTTCCCTGCTAAATTATTAGAGCATATACATGGAAGGCTTATACACAGGGAAAGACTGAAAATGCTTCCTGAATCAGCACACATTTTAAATTAAATTCTAAGTACAGTATAAGCAATTTGGCTTTAAAAATATAATTGTTAACTTTACAATCTATTGTGCTTATTAGATTTATTAAGTTACATTAGTTAATAATAGTTATTAAAAGTTATTAATAGTTACATTGCTGGTAACTGTTCTGTTATTTAACTGAATGATAAATACACACAACCTTGGCAGAAAATTATTTCTACCAACAAAATAGTATTTGTGGGGACATTTTAATTCACCAAATTTGCAATTTGCATCCTAACACAAAACATTGACACAAAAGAGATTAAGTGTAAGCCACGAGCATCGCCCAGATGTGTAGCGCATACAAATTTGGACCCATCCAAAGCTCAGCACTGAACATGAGTCACCCAAAGTTCTCTCTTTGATTTGTTCCCCTGCTTGCTATGGCCCCAACAGTACAGCCAGCTAAGCACCAGCTTACCTTGCTGAATAGAAATGAGTTTAAGCACATGCCCAAACTTCAATCCGCACCCAGATGCTCTGCCAAGTCTTCAACAAACCCTAAGAAAAGAGAGCGTAGATTTTAAAGATACCAACAGGGCCATTTTTAAATGTGTCTCTGAACAGAATGTAGAACTCATGTGACCACAAGGCACCCCAAGTACCCTGTGAATCAGCTCTTTGAGGTATGGGTGTCCTCAGGGTAGAATCACCTAACACACCTCACTTGGTAAAGCTTAAAATACAGCTGAGTCAGATATACTTCCACAATATCCATTGTATGCAAATACTTTTCCAAAAACTAATGCAAAGTGACATTTAAGACTCAAAAGGGACACATTCACACCCCAATTCCTGACACAAATGGAAGCACTGCCTTTCTTTCTCTGCCAGGTTTTTATTTTTAGATAAATAATGATTGAAATAATGTAGCTGTTTCAGCAGTTTTAAAATGAAGAGTCAGCAGGGAGTTTGGGGGGAAAAAAGCCCCCACAGATATAAAGATAGAGGCATGCATAAAAATAGACAGAAAAATAGGAGTATGCATATGTAACGGTACAGTTTCTTTAAAAGCAAATAATTGGATAAAAGAAACCTCCATCTATGCCTTCCCCCCTCCAGAAAGGGGGAAACCAAAACCAAACCTACAGCTCAAAAGCACACAAGGTATCCCCTGGAAGACTCCTGAAGAAATCCATTCCCCTGCTTCCCCCTGCTGGAGTGTGGCCTGGAACTGCACCCGGCCATTGGAAAAAGTCGCCTGCTCTTCTTCTACAGCTGAAGGGTTTTCCCCACTTAGAAGACATATGCGATTTACAGAGGGTTTACCAGGTTTTTGCACAAGTGTAACTTTCTAGTCAGCCAGCATCAGACTAGGAAAAAAGTGACATTTCCTTTAATATTAATCAAGTGCTGTCAAGATTCGGGGGCAGGGAGAGAGGAGGCACAGAAGGTTAAATCATTTTACACAAAGAAAATGCCATTTTTATAACTTATTTCTTTTGCCTACACATATCTATTTCAAATTTATCCCATATTTCAACAAGCAATGTCTATCTGCCCTAAATGTAATTCATGGTCCTTCCCTCTACTAATCACAAGTTGTGGCATCCCATATCCATACACAAGCTGGGCCAGAAGGAGCCAGATGCTCTGCATATTCTAGTCAATTCCAAATTTTTTCCCCCTTGGATGTGGCTTCTGCAAGCCCTGAAGGCATCTGTAGCTTCCCTGCTTGAATGGACAGTCTAGCTGTGCATGAGCCTACTCTGATCTAGAACAAGAGGCTACAAAAAGGAGTGTGAGAGCAAAAGCGCAGAAATAAACCTAGTCACACTGAAATTAAACTAAATGCTTCCAAATTATGCTTCGGCTGCTATTAAACACAGCATGCAGCAGCAAAGCAATTTTTCTTTCCAGAACTTCTTACTCTTCACTTACTAGTCCAGAGTTTCAGAAGAATCAGGTGTAAAATTGGCCGAATTAATTCCTAAGAGCCATCAAAACCCAAGGCTTACGCAACAGTGAGTGCAAAATGCTGCTTCTTCCCAGGAAGTTTTACCCATCCTAGTAACTGTTATTCAAGACAGAGTTAGTCAATCGTCAAAAGACAATTCAAATTGTTATTACAAAATGGTTACTAATAGATGCACCACACGATAGACCAACCAGCAATTCATTAACGTAGGAACACTCAAAAGAGTTGTGCATCTGCAACTGGTGGTTTTAATTGCGTGAAGCTCTTAAATACCTCCCCAGCCACATTTCTGCATACCTTGGAAGGTGCTGTAAAATTATGCACAACTATACAGCTGAATTTTCTAAGAGAGAAAGTATCAGTATGCCTTCCTCTCATAACAAAGATTTCCAATACCACTGCCATTCCTCTCCTCACAGCTTCTATTAAGTTACCTTGCCTACACAGGAAAGCCACATTTGAAGAAGTATTAGATTTAGCCTTTGTTAGCTCAATAGAATTATCCTTGGTTTGCAGACTTGCAGTATAATCCCAGCTGTCAGCTTCAGTCTTCAAGAATACTTCAGTGTTCAGACCAGGGAGATAATTCTTTTTTTCTTTATTTTTTTTTAGTCACTTCTGTGCATCCACATCGTGCAAGTATAGTAAAATGCAGGGATCAGTACTCAGAACACTCCTCTCCAACCCCCCAATGCTCTTATCAATTACACCTCCTAACTATAATCACTTCCCAACTTTTAACAGCAGAAGTTCACTATGAATTGCTCTGGCAGAACAATCTAAGTTCAGCATTCATAACTGCCTACTCGATAATAAGGAGTCTGGTGACTCTTCAAGCATTTCTCTCACCAGTGCAGTACCTGGCTTGAAAGCCTGCTGAATGCAACTAGTGCTTTTTTTTTGTTGTTTTTCTACTGTATTTTGCAAATAAAAACTGGAAGTAAAAGGCATCAAGTGTACAAGCCATTTAATTTAACCTAGTCTTCATGCTTCAGTTTGAACACCTGATACTGCTTACGCTTTACAAGGGTTTTCCTGCCCAATATGTACTTCAGAAGTACTTTGAAAGATACCATAATCTCATTTGGAACATTTTCAAATTTTATTTGCAACTATTGCAATTACAAAGAATATAACAATGTAAATTTGCATTTAAAGTGACAACCCTTTCTAATAAACAAGGTCACAAAATTCCTGCGCACCCATTCTGGCTTTGGGCAATCTTCATAGGATGGAAATTTTCCTGCATGGCAACTTGTGACATTTTACAGCATTGCTTTTTCATAGGAAACGAATCTGAATACAGAACAGAAATACATCTGTTCCTACTTGCAGAACACTCACGTATTTCTGAAATATAGAAATATAGCTATTAATCAATTCATTTGTTTTACTAAGAGAAAAAAAGAAGAATCCATCCCTGGCTTTTGTCAAGTGATACAATACACTAAAAGCCCTGATTTCTCCTCCCTGAATTTATTCCCTAATTAGACTTGGGTTTTCTTTTTAAACAGGACTAGGGATAGAATCACTGTCTTTTTAACAGCCCTGCAGGAGACTGAGGTAAAAAACGAAAAACAAACCTGAAGGAGATGCACACTATTACAAACGCAGCCATCAAATTGTCCAGTTTATTGATGGGAATTCAGAATTGATACAAAACATGCCCTCTTTGCATGTTGCATTTTACGCTTAAAATGTTTCCAACAGTGTCAGGTAGATTAAGAATATACTTTGGCTTTTAGGATGCACCTTCTACAAAGGCATTACACAAAAGCCACTAATTTATGTAATATGGGATCCCAAAATTGCTTTCAGACATTTTGTTTATCAAAAGACTCAGATCTCCTGCTGATCTGATGAAATAAAGGCTTAAAAATGTTTTAAGCCATTAGTAACTATTCTACAGCAGAGTCAAGAAAGTTTATGATTTCCATTATAATCTTGGGCATAAAAAGGCAACAGTCCTAAAAAAAGCAGCCCTCCAGAATACATGAAATGTGGCAATGGGTATGATGCCAATTTATAATGATCAAGTTAAGTAAAACAGATTTTTAAAGCTATGAATAATGGGAGCAGTATCACAGCAAAATATTTAATCAATACCACAGAACCAATCAACTTGGAAAGTTGAGCAGATGTTGTTTCAATCAACAGAGATTTGTCATGTCAAATATACCAAAATGTTTTCTAAAATAAATTTCTAATGCAGAAAAATGGATTTAAAGTTTGCTTCTAGCTAATAGTACCTTTTATTTAAATTGGACCCTAAACTGATCATACAATACATAGCCCACACTTTTGGACATTTATAATAAAAAAGCTTTTATTTTCAATTGAAACAAATGCACTGTCCTGCACTTGAAGGCTATAATGAGCCATAAACATATTCCAAGGTGTATCAATGGCAACAGATTTGTTTCACCTCCACTGAGAAGTTACATAATGCACTCTTAATTGGTAAATAAAAATTAAACTCAGCCTTCTCGAGGCTTCTGTACTGTGTTTCTTGGTTATTGTACAAGTTCCACAGTCAGACCAAGAGTCTGCAGTGTGTGCAGATACTGTAGTCAATCAATAGTATTGTTTAATCATCGTCTTCCTCCTCTTCCTCTTCCTCCTCAAAACTATCTTCAAAGCCCTCACTGTCTTCCTGGTCCTCATCACCTTCTATTGCTGTATCCCATTGTGGATGATTTTCCGGCACTGGTTTTGCTTCATGAACTTCCAGCTGTAATTGGATAAAGAAGAAAAGAAGGAAAAAAGTGTTACAGACAATACAGACCAATTTGGGAAAAAACAAACAAACAAAAAAACAGAACAAATGACACGCTACACAAAATTTAGAGTTTAAAAAACAAAGCAACACCCTAAAACCCAAAACAAAACCAACAACAGCTTCCAGAAAGAACGCACACCAGATTTTTCTCATTAACTGAATGTATATAGGACAAAGGGCAGGGAAATGGCATTGCAGACCTCAAAGTACAAAGCCAGAACCAACCATACTGCAGAAAATCATTAAACATGAGAAAATGTCTATTAAAATATGTAGGTACTGGGAAGCGTCACAAACTTTAGTCCCATTTAATCAATTGTAACATTGTCACTACTGGCATCAGGCAGAAATGGCTTATAAGTCTCTTCTTGCAGCTGTTTTAGAAGTAGGACAGCTTGAATTCTCAAAGGTTAACAGGACTTTGGGGGTTTCAATAGTTCTGTGAAGTACCTTTCAATACGACACAAATACATAACACATTTAAGCATCACCTTCAATGGTTTTATCTGGTCCAATCCCATATATGAATCTGATCTTAAATAAACTGTGTACTGGTAGTTGCCAGGCTTGCCTGGTGCTGGGAACTTGAGCTCTACCTACAAAACAGAATTTACACAGTAAGTTCTTGCTGCTTTCAATGAACACAATTTCACCCTGCTGTATGCTTCTTTAATCTCAAAAACTCAAACAGGTTAAAACATTTAGTCTGCTGAAAGTATTAGCTTAACTCTACTGCTATTTGAAATTGAACATAAAATCTAGTTTGAAAGAACAGAATAAATCAAATCTCCATTTTTCAGAAAAGCAAAGAACACAGCCAAAGGTTACAGTCTCATTAAGGCTCAATATGAGCTGAGGCTAATTGATTTGTCAAAGCCTCTTCTTTACAGAAAAAGAACACTTAGTATTTCTCACAATTTAAATAACTTTCAGAATGATCATTGTGTACTAATACTGGTTTTCATCAACTTTTTAAACACGGAGAAAAACAACCCCCATGGATTCTGCAAAGAAATTTGGAAGTCTTAAATTATTTTTCCTTTCTCCACTACCAATTTTCACAGTTAAAAGGCTCTCCTCTGCTTTAATCAGGAGAGTAAAATTTATTTTCCATCTTGAGATAAGTATGAAAAAAGCAGCTAAATGTATTTGCATATCATAAGACACTTACATTTTTGTAATACCCCAAACAAAAAAAATTTAAAGTACTTTACCTCTTCTTTATCTTTTAGTGTACAAACATGATATGGCATACATATTAGCATCTGCTCCTTCCGATCTGCAATATATAGCCACCACCATTCTTGTTTTTCCTTTCACAAAAGAAGAAAAAACACAAAGAGGATTATTGAAACCTCAGAAAATTATGCCCTTACACTCTGTAACAAGCAATTGTGATTCACTGGTCCTTACAATACATACAGAAAGGAGGTGGTTTGTGTTTGCTAGTTTGGTTTTTTTGAACTCTTAGATGGGTATGAATAAGCTATATAGTATATAGTGCAAAATGGAAGCAAACAGGTTACAACAAGTAACTGTTGCAAGTTTCCATTCCTTCACCTCCTTTTGTTTAAAAAAAGAATAGTGGAGGGGGATGGAGGGAAGATTACTTCGTATTTTTGAAGTGTTTTATTGCATAGGTTATAGTCATAACAGCATAAGCTTACCCTTAAGGGAAAAAAGGGGGAAATCCCATGCCTTTTAGACAACCCAAATACTAGATTACTGAGCTGTTTTCCAACACAGTTTTACCCACCCCGATGGTTTTGTAACTGATCACAATTATAACAGACTAGAGCCCTGAAGAGTGCATCTTATGACAGTTACAAGTCAAGCGCTAAACCACGCCAATTTACATACATATATGTGCACACCACCACCAGTCAGGTAATTGTTTCAGTGCCCCTTGGAAGTGGTTGTTTTGTTTCATTTTTAATCTAACAGAATTATAAGAACTGAATGAAAGATTACAGTGGACTTTAACGCCACCACTAAGCCCCTTCCAAATTCTACAGGTGAGAAGCAAATGCTGTTAATATGTAGAATTTGAAGATTTTTTTGTCTCTAACGAAAAAGAGTAAAAAGTTCAGTAGTTTTGGTGAGGGGGGGTAGGGCAGGAGGGCACACTGGTGTGGGAAGTTTCTTTGGTTTTAGCACTTAAGAAGCCAGTGTTTGGTGGTCTGAAATTCAAATAATGCAGGCTGAAAAATTACAAAAGCTAAATTAATTTCTTTTCCCTTTTGATGTGACTAATTGTTATGCCAGTAATAATTATCATCAACTCACTGAAATATTCAACTAGGAAACTACAGATTTACAACAGCAAGACACTCACACCAGCAAACCAACACACCCGACCAAAACATCCTGGTTAGCACTGTTGAGCCCAGGAGAAAAAGGAGTGTAAAATTAACTCAATATGTTAATGCCCATTTTACAGTCTATAAAGTAAAAGCATCTGCACCACAGTAAAGCAACAGCATTTCTTCACATATTTAGACCAGGCACTGAGAACAGGACAAAACACAATTCACGTAGAATTTAAGACCCGAATTCGTAGAATTCTAAGAAGTGAGCTATTCTTTATGAAAAAAATGTCCCATATGATTACAAGGCATAAGTTATTTTATCCGTAAGTTTCGACAATAAATATATTGTTAATCTGCATGACAGCTGTAACAAAAAAGAATCTTATGCAGTTGAAGTGTTTATTTCCTAGACAAGGGGCTCTCTAGGAATAGAAGGATGAAGAGTGTAAACAGTGCAGATAAACAAGAACTACAGAAGACAGATCCATTACAGAAATGGCTACTCGCCACTTTGGGCCTATAAGGACTCTGACCATAAAAAAAGGGGATCTGCATTTGTACCAACAGGTTTTTGATGTTACCAAAACACTGCGCTGACTTGTACATTGTATATGTTGCCATCACTCTCAGTGGCAAGGAAATTTTTATTTTATATTTTTTTAAGAACAAAGATCAAAACTGTCAACTGGATTTTCACAAAAACTGGTAAAAGTAACAACCAAGGGAGAAAAGACATACCAGAACAAATGACATTCATTGACACAATGCTCAAAGGAATCCATAGAGTAAACTCTTTGGAAGTAAAGCTCATGACCCTAAAGTGTCACTGATTTTTTATAGAAAGGACAACTGTGCAGGAGTGTCATTTTCCTTTCTCTTATTGGATGGAATTTAAAGTTTATGCCTGTGAGAATCTGGCAAGCTAACAGGCAAGTGGGCAAAATGCCCTTTAACAGATGGGTGCAAGGTTTGGCATGCCAGGAAACCAGCATGTTCATGAAATTGGAACACCAGGGCCAGTTTCTACCTAAAAATGTCAAAACTACAATCTGTGCAGTTCCTGGATCCATGGTTCAGGAACAGAAGATAATTATTTAGGAACCTGCATAGATTAAAGTTGCATCTCTGGCACAGTAATCAACTGCCCAAAAACTTCTGTGAAACTCAGCACTGGTGAGGCTGCATTTCAAATACTGTGTTCAGTTTCTGGGTCCCTCACTACAAGAGCAATACTGAGGTGCTGGAGCAGGTTCAGAGAAGGGCAACAAAGCTGGTGAAGGGTCTGGAGTACAAGTCTTATAAGAAACAGCTGAGGGAACTGGAGAAGAGAAGGCTCAGGTTGGTCTTTTTCCCAAGCGACAAGTGATAGGACAAGAGGCAATGCCCTCAAGCTGTCTCAGGGGAGGTTTAGACTGGATATTAGGAAAAAATTCTTCACGGAGAGGGTGATTGGGCATTGGCACAGGCTGCCAAGGGAACTGGAATCACTGTTCCTGAAGTGCAGATGAGTTCCTGAGTGACATGGTTTAGCAGTGGACTTGGTAGTCCTGGGGTAAAGGTTGAGCTTGATGATCTTAAAAGGTCTTTTCCAACCCAGTTGATACTGTGACACAGTGTTAAGGCCAGATCCTGAGAACAAGTATATTAAGCTCAGCTACATTCAAACATCCCTAAATTCTGGAAATACAGAAATTCACACAACTGCAGCATTTTATCCTTAACTCTGAAGCTATGAACTGGCCATGACCACAATAGAGTTAGAACTCTAAATCACAGACAAAAAAATCCCAAAACACCCAGAGAGTACAATGGATTTTGTTCTTCAGACACTGCAAATCGACACTATCTGAACACGCTCCAACTGCAGCTACAGCACCAAGTACAGCTGCATTCAGCTTTTAGGACACACGAGTGAAAGGAGTTTGGAAAATTTACAACTGCATGAGAGAATACATGTGTATCTTTCAAGCATCCATTTTAGCCCTAGACTTTTTCTTTAGCACAGTACTGTATTTAAGTTTTATCATAAAACGCATCAGCAGCTTGGTTACACGCAGCTGAAGCTTAAGCACCTTTGTATACAGTAAGTATAAGCAAAGTCTCCAAAGGAGCCTTCAGTGCAGTAAAAAAGAAATATGAACAGTTAGCATCCCTGCGGCAATGGGCACAGCACATACTCATTGCTTGAACTTAGACTGATCACCAAAGCCAGCTGCTTTCATAGCAAGATGGCATTAAGACTCTGCTGCATATCTGACATGATCTAAAGCAAACAGAAGAACAGAATGCTGGCACACCTTTATCTGTTATGGTGGTGTGCTGCTGGAAGCTGTATTGAGATGGGAGGGTACCTAACAGTGTCAGGAAAATACAGCATTAAGATTAGCCATTACAAAATTAGATGTCATGAGGCCACAGAGCTCTTAACTAAGGCCTTCAGGAAAACAATTTTCTTTGATTTATTTGTATACCTTTTCTGGCTGTGTAGCAACAGGTTTTGTTTCCCACACTTTGTTTTCTAATGATGGCAGAACTACGTAAAACCAGCAGGAACAGTATGATCACAAGCATGGGGATAATGGAGCATGCTTTGCACATGCAACAAGCTGGACAGGGTATAGACATAAAGAGCCCTAGGGACTGAAGAGAGAGAGAAAATATACACAGTGTCTTCCTTTTTTCTCATGTTTTCCTATTCTTCTCTGTCTCAGTTGTCTCCTTTAAACCACAAGAGGAAGCATAAGCCTGCATCCCAGCTCCCTGTTGCTGGAGACAGCACTGGAGAGAAGAGATCTTAGATTAGCTCTCTACTCAGACAGCAGGGAAGCAAAGAAAACTCTCTGAACTACTGGCCTGGAAAGAAAGTGTGACCAAATACTCCTTCCTCCTGATTCCAATCTGGTCACCTCCCAAGGACCTAATTTACTTGCTCAGAACAAAAAACCCACACTTTGAAAAACCCCATCTTTTTCAAGGTTTCATTGCTGTAATGGGTTTTCAGACACCTATTCTGAATGTGTTTGTGTAAGTAACAACTGATCTATCAGAACATACTTCCAACACCAAAGGCTGCTGTAGTGACACCTCAGCCTATCTACTATGAGTCACTGCTCTCAAATACATCCCTTTATCTGATACTCATCCACACCTGATTTGTATTTTTGAGCTCTATAGGAGAGATTGTTCCACAACTGGCTTCTGCCAGACACTACAGCGTGGTAGAGAGAGCGCTTTTCTAACCCCCTCCATCTTCCACAGTTGCAGGCTGTGACACCACCATGTTGCTGCACTGAGACTTGGAAGTCAACCAACAAGCCAAAACAACCTGCTCACCCCCAATACAGGTTAACACAAGAGGTATCAGGATCTCCTCCACTCACAGGCATTTCCAGTTAAAGAGCAAGTAATACTCTACCCTTAACTCCATATTAGAACCACTGCTGTGCTTTCATGTTCCACAGAAAAAAAAGAGAGAGAACTCTAAAATATTAGGTCCCTATATATCTGAAAGGTTTCATTCTGAATTTATCAATATGTAACAGATCAGCAGGAAAACAAAACAAACAAACAAACAAAAAACAACCCACAAAAAACCCACAAACTTTAGCATTATTGCCATCAAAAATGAATCTTAAGTTGTATACAAGTTCACAATTCTCTTGGAAATGGACAGAAAGAACATATTGTAGGTTTATAAGAAAGTATCTGAAAGAGTTTAAGAAGATATTGAAAATTAAGACTTTTAAATTAAGGTCAGCAATTTTTTCAAGTATTAGACTTGTTTAAAAGTCCAGTATTTACAATAAAAATATTAAAAGAGCAATTATTTTGTATTATATTAATTCTCATGTTTCACAACTGTAACGGTTTCTACTACTGACCTCAGGAAAAAAAAGACTGTAAACAGGATGCGTTATCTTTGACTTTGTTTCAAGAAGAGCTCGTTCCTTTCTCTGTATACTTTGCTGTAATTCTTGCCATTCCTGTCAAAGACAAGTTTAAAGAGTTACTGTGCACCAGCCATCCTTTGCATTAGAGAAAGAAATTTCAGCCCATAGAAATTATACATATGACAGGTTCTTGTGCTACATTACACTTTGCAGAAGGGAAGGGCACATAGAGATTAAGTTATACGGTATGATTGAAAGAAAGAAAATAAAATAAAAATCAAGTGACAGTGAAACTAAAGAGACCATTCATATAAATATTAGCAAACCCCAAAACAGATCTGTGAGGCTTGCATAGATTCTTCAAAACTCACTTCTACAGCATTGCCTACAAACAACAGCTTCCTGACCTGTAAGTCTTGATTGCAAGCTTGATGACTTTCTTCCCATCAGAAGCTTACTCTCATCTTGTATGGGACTTGCAGCTGTCACTCTCAAGTCCTCTACCATAAGACCTGTGGTGCAGAAACCACCTACCACCACGATGCCTCATTCTAAATTACAATTACAGTTTTGAATGACTAACCTAACAGTTACTACAGTTTAGTAAGCAGATACTTACAATATTCACTATGTAGTAAATACAACAGCCACTGCATGTAAAGAGCAAGGTTCAAAGGAGAGACTTTATTGCACAAAACCTGCAGCAGCTAGTAAACAAATTAAGCCAAAAGAAGCATTGCAATCTTTTCCTGAAGTTAAGCCATTTTTCTCATGCAATTTTTAAGTTTCCTGGCTATGCTGCAAAGAGCCTTCACTGCTTGCTCTCAGACTTGCAATGACAAAGCTCTTACGCTGGAATGAGGTCTGAAAACCTCTGGAGAACTGATATTACTCCTTCATCTTGGTGTTGCTCAGCCTGAGGGGATGCTAGAGGATTAAAATGCATTTTCTCTCAACCCCAGAGGCAACATTACCCTTCAAGAAAAAGTAAGGCTTACAGCTTCATCATCTTTGTTTTGCTTCTCATCTTGTTCTCTGTCAGAATCTCTGTCACTTCCATCATCTTTTTCACTTTGAGAGTCCCTGTTTGTTTCTTCTTCTTCAGATTCACTTCCTTTATCAGAGATCTCTTCCTCTTCTTCCTTCGCAACTACTTCCTAATGAGAAAGAAAGGGGGAGGAAGGGGCAGACCAACAAACCTCTAACTTAGTTTGTCTGCATTATTGTAGTACACAGCATTCACAGCACCTGTCTTAAGGTTAAAGCCCTTATTTCCTGTTTTGATCTATACTCTTTTTGTGTCACAAAGTACATATACAGTGAAGAATAATTTTTTTCAACTCATGTGCGAAGAGGAGCAGGGAAGCAATTTTCCTTCTCAATATGCCACCCACAACACAAATAGAAGAAAACAGTATTTGATGCTGGGGTTGCATTTAAAAAAATCCTAGGAAAATTAGAGAGAAGTACCTACAACATAGCTGGAGAAACCATCATGCAATGGGAGCATAAAGGTACTAAAGCTACTTAATTTATCAGAAGAAAGTCTTATTTCATTTTTTCCCTTAAAGTAGAAGGTACAGAACAATTCACCTCCCAGAAGACATCATAACAAGAACTAATAAGAAGGGACTATGAAGCCAGACTTCTAAAGTAGTTGGGCACAACTTTCAGCAGGCTGATGGAAGACATTACTGTGGTGGCTCCCTCATTTTACCAGTAATTTTTAAATGTGAAAAAAAAAAGAACAAAATAATTATTTTAGGAGATATGATTTACAAAAGCGAAGAATGAAATCTGGCAGATACAAAAAAAAAAATATAAGCTTAGGAGTGGTAAGCTGAACAAAAGACTTGAATATCAATAAATCTATAAGCTACCCCATTAGCTTGTTTTTGCTTCTGCTGTTTCGGTGGCTGCAATGAAGGTGGCACAGGCTTCTTTTTCAATGGCTTCTTTTTCTTTGATTTTGAAGCTTTCTTGGTTCCTTTATTCTTTTGCTGCCATCCTTTGCTCTTAACTTTGTTGACATCTCCTTGCTGTAGGAAAGCAGTATTTAAAATATTTATTCTGTTCATTAAATTTCAGGCATTCACTGTAATTTTAAGCATTTTAAGCTGAGATCCAAGGTTAGAAAGCATAGCTCAAGAGACACTTCAGTAGGCATTTCTGGGAAAAAAAAAAATAATGCTTGAGAAGCACACAATTAGCAACTCAACATCTGAAAGAAATTTCTCTACAGCTAGCAAAGGGAACATCCATTTTTCACTTACCCCATCTTCTGCTGGTTGCTCCTCTGCTGCACATATAGACTGCTCCTTTTCAAACACTTCCTGGTTAGAGAAAGATGTGAAAAGCACTAATGCTTCTCTGTACCAAAAGAGCAGATCACTATCTTATAGCTAAACTTAATCACCTTAATCAGAGCTAAGGTTTTGCTCATTATGGCAAATTCTTTTACGGGTGACAAACACAACAGGGGATTAACAGTTCAAAATTAAACCTTATTTTGAACATTTGGTCTGGGATTTTTCCTTCAATACCATTATAAAGAAATTTGGTAACAACATGTCATCTGGTTCCAAAGAATCTACTTGTTTTATAAAGCACAGAAATCCTGTATCACAAAAACAAGCAGTAGTAAAATGCAAATTCTGCTCCAGCTGCCAGAGCATTAAAAACTACAACAGCTGCACTGCTACTCAGGGACACAGGACAACAAATCAAACTAGAAATACTAAACATTAAGACAAAACACAATGTTAGTATTATGTGGACTAAAACACCTCTATGCAAATGGAACATTTTCATGCATTTCTTTCTTCAAAACATACTAGATGCCACCAAAAAAATTCACCATAAGGAGCTGTCTTCTGTAAAGACGGCAAATAGGAGACACTACCACAAACAAGCAAAAAAAAAAAAAGCATTCTGTAAAAGGCTAAGATCTAGTTTTTAGTTTATGTATTTCAATGTCAGACTGCGGAGGAGTTAATGTAGAAAACAAGTGTCACACATTTTAATTAATTTCTAAGTTTAATATGCTCATAATTTGCAGTTTCCTTTATTTTTACGATCCAGTGTAGTGATATGGTGCTTATACCTTCTACTTACTGCATCCTCAGTTACCACTGAGATGATACATTCTGAAGTGCCATAGTATGAACATGTAGTACTTATATAGACTTATTTCTGCTGAGCTGGCTTCAGCAGCCTGTCTGATCCTCAACTCTAATACTCACGCTTGTATGCCTTACCTTAGAAGCATAATTCAGACTTTTTGTTTACTTAGACAATTATCTGAATAGTACAGATGCAAAAAATTGACACTGCAGGCTTTGTTAGGTAAAAGTTTGTTTCCTTTCTGTGCATTAAGTTTTTTTGTTCTAAGAAAGTAATCAGCGTTTAAAGCTTAAAAAGTTATCTCACGTCAGAAGCTAAACTACTGGGGTGTAGTATTACTTTGGTTATGCCACATTGCTACCCATTCAGCAGTCTATTTTCTTCATGCAGCACTGGTGTACCTTCTTTATATTAAGTTACACATATTTTGCTAGACTGAGTTTCGCTCGTAAGTGTCTAAAGCACCCAAGAGATCTGTAACATTATGAGCCCACATAAAGTGAAATCAAACACTGTCCTAAGGACTTCAGAGAATAATTTATTCTAGTTCAAGAACTAAGTTTCTAAATATCTCTTTTCCTGTTATTTACAAACCTCAGGGCAGTATCACTTGCCATATTCTTTTACTGTTCCCTAGACAACTGCAAAGGGTCAGACTGAACTTTGGTCTGGTTCCAGGAAAACCTTCTTATTCAGAAACAAAAACATAAGGGAGGATTAAGAGCACAAGTTCTCAATTTCAAATCTTAATTTTACAGTTATAGTCACAGCACACCATGTTAGCCTGCAAAGAAGAAATGCCTATTTTTTAGCATATACTTGCATTTACCCTGAAAGAACAAGAATTCTAAATACTTACTGCCATGGTCTGTCTTGTTAGTGTGACCAAAACAGTGACAAGAGAACCTACTGTAATATTGTTGCTGTCTTCATCATCCAAAACTAGTGTAAAAGAGAAGAGCAACACATCTATTAAACTTCTTTAAAGTTTTTTTTTTTTCATTAAACAGTGTTTCTACTATGTCTAAACGTAAGAATACAAATCTGAAAATTTTTAACAAAAAAAAAAAATTAAAGACATTATTTGACAAGCCTCTTGCAAGCCCAAATATACTGAGGGCTGGTAATTCAGCAAACTACAACCCAGCAACATTGAGTTTGAAATTTTAATTGCATGAAAGTTAAAAAATTCAAAGTTATAACTGTTGTGGGAACTGTAACTCTATAATATTGTGCTTTATATATTAAAGCATAAAACTTCAGATGCATGAAATACTACACATGACTAAAGAGACCATGTTATATTTGTTCTGGGAGTCATAACTTTGATTTTCCTGACTTTCATATGATTAACAACTCAATTTCAACGCCACATTAACAATCATGCATTTAATTCTTTAAGTAGAAGGCAAAGGAAAATAAAAAGAACAGCAATGATTGTTTTAACTAAAACATCAAACATAAAACCCACAGGGAAACCATTGTGCAGTTCATATCTCCAATCTGTGAACTGGAAAATGTCCCAGGTTGGGAAAGAATAGAATTACATTCCTGTATAGAATTTTTATATATGTCTACCACCACCCCCCCTGCCAAAGCAGTTTTACTATTCCCCAGTTTTAAACATGTATTTTATATGATGGTAATACTGAGATAAACAGAAAAGTATATGCATTGTTTAATCCTCCGTATCACACCTGAGTACAGTTGTGTGACAAATGAAGACTATAGGCAGAACTGTATTTTGAATTTGATCATTGTAGCCACAGTAGCAATATTAATTAGAAACAAGTATTAGAACAAACTTTCAAATACCTCACATTTACTAGCACTGATTTTACAAAGCAAAGGAGACCTCAGAACCACTTGCCACTAAAGGCTGCCTAACAGGAACTGCTTAACAGTATACCTAATCCTCAGAGAGGAAAAGTGTTATACATTCATTGAAACAGAGCACTCAGAATGTAGCTAAGCATAGCATGGACAAATTCAGCTAGAGAAAAAAAAAAAAAAACTATACAAGGATTAACACAAAGGAACCCATGAATATTGAGTCATCAGGGTCTCCAACTCAAAATCTCACAAAGGACTCTCCATGCTGGAGTAAGCCCAGCATAAATTCTGGAATAAGCACAACTTTTTAAGATAGCTAATAAAAGTGATATTTCAACCAGAATTTCACATTGCTCATGAAATATTAATCAACGGATGAAATATCAGATAAGCTCCTGAAGGAGAAACTACTGCTGGCTTGGGAATCTGTGAAATGTTTCAAGATACTTTATCTCCTCAGAC
The DNA here is from genome assembly GCA_009867235.2 of Psittacus erithacus. NCBI lineage: Eukaryota > Metazoa > Chordata > Aves > Psittaciformes > Psittacidae > Psittacus > Psittacus erithacus. The sequence goes on from WYDI02030695.1 coordinate 48,604, forward strand.
TATAAATCTCATGTACAAGAGCCCACCAGTCAAAAAAGCATGTCATTTCCAGGCCACATAAATAACAGCGAGTTGTGATTCAGCATCCTCCAAAAGCTTACTGCCAACAGACTATCAAAATGTCAGAAGAGCAACATATACATAACAAAAAGACCTCCCACTCACCCTGTGGTTTTATATCCATAGTGACATATGGAAAGCTGCCAAGGACAGCCATAACTTCATCATATTTCTTATCTTCTAGGAAGTGCAGTAAATTGCGACGATCAGAACCTTTCAAACTCACCAAATCCTGAATACTTTTGATTTTATACTAAAAAAAAAAAAAAAAAAAGGAAGTCATATGGTAGCAGAGAAGACAGTCCACAAATAATCTCTTGATAAGACATCACTTGTGACCCCACATCACTAATACATACATACCACTTCATTTCCTTATTTTTATAAAAGATTTCAGGAAAGGAGCAAGCATATGTTTTGAGAAACAATAAAATCAGCAGGTTGCACTCAAACCTACGAAATAGCGACTAAATAGCACTGCTTTGAGCATCCGTGCCTTCCTTAGCATGTCACCCTTTAGAAACTGGATACATTTCATATAAAAGTATTATTTCTGCCAGTTTATTCAGAAAGCTGTGCCAAGAAGTCTTACTAATCATGTTCCTTCTGTATCTAGAGTACTTGAGTGCTTTGAGAGTTATATTAGCAAGAACAACCAAGTACATTTTTGTTTTCCCTTCACACTGAACTGCAAATTTAAACCCACTCCTTTTTAGATTTGCCCAGCAGAGCTAAAAGAATAAAACAAACACAGGTTTATCTGAATACTTCATTACCTCACCATTATAAATGTGCATACTTTATTAAAACTAACTTCATGCACCCAGGTAGACTGCTCATGCCTCCAGCAGGGGACTGTATTTTTTAAGAGCTCAGTGCATGGGAATCCTGAACAAACAAGCCTAATAAATCGGCCTCTTCACTGTTTCAGGGGAAGGACGGGTAGGATTAAGAGACAAACAAATTTTTCATTTTTGTATTTAGTTACACTGCACGTGTAAAAACATATGTCTAAAATGCATACTTGTTTGCATGCTTCCTGCAGTTTAATTTTTTCCTTTTATGAACTCCTTTCTGCTACTTTCCAACTATATTTTTTACCAAAGCAGATTAAAGTAAACAAACAAAAAAAAGTGCTAACCAAAACCCCACAGAAGTCCCAGTAGAATATTTCAGCTACATTCTAGAAAATATTAAATAGGAGATAGTACTCCATAATCAGAAACTGTTTCTTCTGCTTGTGAGGTCAGTGTAGGCTCATCTTTCATACTTATTGGATCTCTGATCTTAACTTCCACCTCCTGAGATGGACTTTAAAGAAACAAAAAGGACACAAATCATCTAGGAAGCATTGTACCAAGTTCCTGAAAAATAAATATATTTTTATTCTCTTGGTTAATTCATGACCTTGCTTCCTTATAGGCAAAAAGGTAAAACAAGCAACAAAGTGTTTTAAGACGTTACCAAGTATCGTTTGTAGTTTTATACCTTTTTATGATTGGAGACCCGCCTGAGGTTGTCCTCTTCAATGTGAGGCAGCTGCAAAAGGGGAGACTTGAACTGCTGAAGTCCTTGGACAGTCATCTGGGAAAGCTTCATGCAATTTTCCAAAGATCCCAAAGATGGAGCACGGAACTCCCTTTCTTGGGGAGAATTAAACAGACAACATCATTTTTATTTTTTCTATCTTCTTTTCTCACTTTAAGAATGTACACTTGTATTATAGATTACAGAAAACCTTGTTTCAATCAACAAAGCAAGAGAAAGAGGCATTTTAAAAGGTTCAGCATAATAAAGGAGGCAGCCTTTTTACTCTCACTGCTGTCACACAGCTCAGCAGACATTTTCATCTTTGTGTATTTTTTTATATATATGTGCATGTGTGTATAACACATGCTTACAAAGTAGAGCTACACATCATTAATACAGTTTATCATTAACATTAATCTTTATAACACAAATTTTCACCTTGAGAGATGAACAGAAAGGTAGCAGCCTATTACATGCAAGAAAAAACCTACAGGTATAACTGAAGCTAAGCAGAGGATATTATGTTAGAAGGCAGCAAAAACAGCTGTAAAAACATGAAAGGCATTTAGGTTTTGTAAGAAAACCTAAAGGTTAAAGGGGATTTTTGAGCAAATGCCTATTTCACTTTTAAAAATTATAGGTAATTCCTTTCACATTTTAAAGTACAAAAAGGTATACACTCTATATAATTAAAATGATTGTGAAATAGACAAGGAGAAGGGGGGGGGGGAGAAAAATAAAAAGAAACAGTGATTTAATACTCTTCATTGCATCTGCAATGAAATGTAAAAAATCAAAGCAAACAGGTTCACACATACTGCTTTTTAACTTCATTAGACAATCATCCATTCATTCATTTACTCACAAGACTTCTCAAAACCCAGTTTAGAAAACTCATTTCAGAATTCCCCTGCAGCAAAAGAGCTGCTACCAGTCCAGAATTGGTAATGTTAGGGTTCCTTTACATATATATAAATATATATACGTAAATATACATATATGCACACTGTATCATCACAGCAAAATAAGTTAGATCCTCTTCAGAGAGCTAATAAGAATTTAAGCTACTTAAATCTTCTTCTGAACTCATCTGTGGCATATAAAAGAACTGAAGGCGATTTTAAACATGTATTAGAGAAGGTACCTGTAATTTATGATGCCTGTCATTTTATTTAAGAATCAGTGCATGCATTTTCCTATACTTTAAAACCTTTTCTGAGAAACAATCAACCTTTAATTACCTTGACTGTTACACATATATTCTGCATACAAACAAAAATAAGTACAAATACAAACATCTGCGTGCTTACATACACAAATACATATGTATACAAATATGCATACTTGGTATAGACGTATGTGGCTGGTACATTTGGGACACTACAACAGGGACATCTTGCAATAGCTTGATTAGAGAAATGGCCAGAAGGAATATGCCCATTCTACTAAGGCTGTGTGATCAAGCTTACCACACTATTAAGTCAATTAGAGATGTGGATAAAAGCAGGTTTACTTACACCTGGGTGACAAAGCAAACTGCACCTGACCAAAAGGGTACCAAAGGCAAAAGCGCTGAATGTTTAAGTGCCAACAACCATGTATGTTGATAAAAAGCAAGTTTAAATTAATTTTACAGAGGAAATATGTAAAGGTAATAAATCTCACAAAAAAAGAAAAAAGAAAAAAATTCAACCCAATTTGGTGTCTTCAACACCTTTTCTCCTTCTCTTATTACTACTTTGCTGCAAATTTCTAAGCAGCCACTAAAGCGTGTTAAACACACATAAAAAAAAAAATAAAAAAAAAAAATCACTCCAGCAGCTCTGCCCCACCTGCCCTTCCCCCTTCAATAGCCTGTTTCTTCATTAATTACACCAAGCTATGAATACAACCAGCTACCAAATCAAATTACGTGGCAGAACTTCTTTTATTTTTTTTTAAAGCCAGTTTATTAAAGAATATACACAATGCAAAGAGAAAACACATGAACGAAACCATCTGGCTAGACATCCTGGTAACAAAGGTGTACCTTTACACAGGAAAAAAAAAAAAAAAAAAGAAGTAATATAACAACTAATCTCCCAACCAAACAGCACAATTTACTTTCCATCTTGCCTATCTTCCAACTCCCCTGTAATTTTGGCCACCGCTAAGGAAAGTCACAGGATTTTTTAAACTATAATAATAAAAAAGAAAATGCAACAAAACTCACCACACTGCAAACCAAGTTAATAGAAGAATCCTAAATACTCTCTGACAAACTGCCCTTTTCAGGAAATTCACCTAGAGCTTTGAGAGCACAGAGCACTAGTCAGAGTAGAAATTATTCTTTTTCTTAAAGCATTGACTCATCATCCGTATGACAGTAGAAAAATGTTTAACAAAGCTGGAGAACAGCAGTTTGGTTTCCTGAAAAACAACACAGGACTTTATATTCTCCTAGAGTGAACCTGGGGACAGTATAGATTTTAAGACTCAACTGCCCCCAGCATAAAATGAATGCCATTACTGCACAGTTTGATGGCTTCTGCTTGTTGAAGTGTACAAGACAAGATGACCTGAGGTCATAAACTTATTCAAAACATATGACATCAAAGTAGTCAATCACAAATTTAAATGCAAATACTAGCTGTTTGTGAAGAAATGGTATATACCTGGGTCCAACCACAAGCTCTACATTACATTGCAGCTTCCAACCTGAATGAGAAATGCACTTTGACTGGACAGCTGAACCGATGTCTAACTTTTCTGTAGCCAGCTACTAGAACATATTCCACATTTTTGGCAACAAACACCTTGCTTGGCAGGGCAGCTATTTACTTATGATACTTAAGGATGATCTCAAAGAAGACACCAAGATAACTTAGACCTGACGATTATGAACTACCAGCTAATAGTCACAAAACAATGGATGCAAATTAAAAATGCCACACAGCTGTATTTCCAGTGATGTAAAGAGGAAGTCTGACTACACTGAAATCAGGCAAGAGTACAAGACATTTTATCTAAAGGTAGCTCACAACTGCCTCATTTCCACCAGGCTGAAAAAAGCTCAGCAGTAAGTAAAAACTGACTGGACTGAAACAGAAATAGTACCAAATTTATTTTTATGAAAGCAAATTAAAATTTGTTGCTTGCAAATAACAAATCCAAATAAATAAATATAATCTAATGTCAGGTGAAGACTACTTCTACAATGAAAAATGTGGCTGTTTACTTCCAGGTTTTGAGATTTCTCCCCAGCAGTCTCACAGATTACTAAAGATAGGGTTTAAAATTAATTAATACTTCTTTCTAAAATAGGACACCTAAGCCAGTACGCAACATCTCATATACTCACGTACCCTCTATCATACGTGATTTGATTACAGAATACAATTTCCAGCACCACTTGCAACAGTGCTGGGAAAGAACTTCCCCAAAGCCATCCCTGTTGGGCAGCTATCAGCGCTAGTTAAAGGAGTTTGATAAAGATCAGCCAATAAAGTATTGTTTGATAGCAAATGAAATGGTCACCAGTTTGGTACAGAAAAATGCTTTGCTTCTGCTTGTTGCAATAAAGGAGTGAGAACCAAATCTTTGTTTCTTTACACTACAAACAACCATCTTCAGCATAACTGCCTCTTTACAGTAAAAATAAAAATGCTTAAATATTATATTACAATTAAACTGTAATTTTCACTGCAGTTACAGTAAAGCACCTGCCCCAACAAGCTCAGAAAAAAAACACCACACAGCAGGCTAAGCAGCACAGGATCTTGAAACAGAGAAGTATGAGCAATGTACAAAGAAATTATGATAAAGAACTGATCCAAAACCAACTGACACTCAGGAGAGGAAGAGCTGTAAAAGACGAAATGAACAGAGGGATGAATACAAGGTTTATACTAAGTGCTTTGCTACCAAAAATAAACCAGATCTTTAAGAAAAGGTTTTCAATTGCATTTAAGGAGAAACCTTTAATTGCAAAAATGACAAGCTGAACACATACTCAAGATTTCAGAGTTGAGCTTGGCAGTGGCAGCAGCATTTCAATCCCCTAAACAGGAAGCTCATTACAGTAAAGAGAACAAAAGCGCATTCAAGCATTTCTAAATATCACAGGTGAAGTTTGCCACAAGAAGCAAAAAGTTTATGAAGTACTGCCATGAAGAATCATACTTACTAGTTTTAATTATAGTTTCTTTTCTTACCTTCTCGGCTTCGAGCCATTATTATTAGTTGGCAGATCACATTAATCATTTCTTGAAGTAGTGCAGGACTCTTTTTCAGGATGAACTGCTGATCTGCAAGACATAACTGCTGCAATTATGCTGCACTTCTATTATGAAAAAAGACAACAGCTTACATGAACTGGACATTTAATGGTGCAGTCTTCATTTCTATTCATTCTTGTATTATTGAAAGTATCACTATTCTCATTGACACATCTGTCTAACATTCCCTCACAAAACAGAGTAAGTGCTAAGAAGGAGCACAAATTTTGTATATCAGACAAGCAGCTTCCATACCAAAAATACTTATCACATCCGTCTAAAAAAAAAAAAAAAAATATAAAATAAAACAAAAAAACCCACCCAAACAGGATGGCGCAGAAAATTTACCAGCCTTAGGAAAACAGCACGAAATCTTAAAGTAATCACAGGTTAAAAAAATAAAAAAGAATTTTTAATCAAGTGAAACAACAGGTTTGGAAAAATATTATTTGTAAGGTACTAAATACTTTTGAATACAGATCTGTGAAGTGGCAAGTAAAGCAGTAACGACATAGCAAGGGAAATTTTTAACCAAAACATGTTCACTGACTGTTGTTTGTTTTTTAATTTGCATTAAAATATAGAACATTTCAAGTTTGCTGGTCAACCTAAAACCATGGGCTTCATGGTTGAAACTTGAACTGCATTTAGAAACATTTCAGTTCACATATTTACAAATATGAAAAATTGTAAAACAAACTGAAGCTCACAGGTAACTAGTATTTAAAGTTCTAATCTTGCCATCTTTGCTTCACACAGTGGGCTAAAATACTCCAAAAATAATCATGTATGGAAATGTTAGAGGGCAGTGTTGTGATTATCTTTGATTTCTTTACTCTGAAAACCAAAAATACTTCACGTTTAACTTTTTGTTCTATTACAAAGAGAATAAAAATTTATCAAAGACATATTTGCAGCCAAAAAGCACTAAAAAGAAAGATATCAGTACTACAGGGCTGTCAACAGAGTAAGTAAATGTTAAGTAAGTGTTTAAAGAGTCATTAAAGTTGAAAAACTAGGTACACTGTGTGGAGACTACTGAGCAGAGATCCACGCAACTCTTTAACGGACAAGAATGCAACATATTGCCCTGTTTCCAACAATATCTAATTAGGGGAGAAGCCATTACCTTCTTCAAGGACCTCAGGAACTTTCATCCTGGCAAGATGAGTCAAAAGCAGAACTCTGGCTTTCAGACTGTAAGGGCAGGTGAGTGGAGGCTCATTCTTCTTTAAATTTATGCCACCAATTTCTCTGATTAACTAAAATAAATACAAAAAACTATTTTGGTGCTAAAGAGAAAGAAATACAGGAGGACAACAGTTTACAAGGGAATAACGATTATATTCACAAAAGCAAGACTTAACTCTTCCCTGGAAAGCTCTGTAGAAATGAACATTAGCCATTTGCATTCATAAACCAACTCCAAAAAGTCAAAAAGTGTCTTTAAATGCCTTATTTCAATGTGGGAGTGAGGGGAGAAGTAAAGAATTGCAACCAAGAAACTTGCCTTGAACAGCATTGATTAAATTTGTATCAATAGATACACATTTTAAAAATCTGATTTTATTGCCAAGGTTTATTAGATTGAACCTTATTTCTAATGTATTTATATTAAATTCAATATGCACTACAACAGCATCACCTTAAGACCTTTCACCCATTTAAGACTCTGCCAACTTCCTCAGAAATAGTCTCAGGTATCACAGGAAGGAAGGTTGTAAGCCTGAACATCCTGGTAGGCTGAAGATCAAGTATTTTAACATATTTATAAGCAGCATCAACTTAAAAACAAGCGTGGCATTCTTTATTCAGGATGACATCTCTTGATCCTGACTAGACCAAGATGTTGTACAGTTCAAACAGGTCTCTCTCACCTGAATTTGTTGAAGACCCTTGAGGGAGAGGCTGCAAAGCTGAGTAACAGAAGCTCACAGTTTATAGGAATCAATACAGAGCCTAAAAGTTTCACTTTCTAGGTCAGTAAGTCACCTGAGAAGAGGCTGAGGTTCCAAAATCTCCAGCCACAACAGGAAGTTAGAATATCAACAGCCAGGCTACATTGATCTTTGACCAGTCTTTCTCTACAGCAGGAAAAAGATCTTCTAACAAGAAGCTCCTTATAAACACATCCTGATATAACACCAGACCAAGACGAGTAAAACTTCAATAAGAAAACTTTATAAAAAGTATCAATATTTGGTTTATAATAAAACAGTGAAATAAAAATGGCAACAGTTATCATGGTGCCAAGAGCAGGACACACTAACAAAAGTTTTTAGCAATACTCTTCTGTATTGATGCTTTGGAGACTTGCACTGTCCTACATATACTCAGAAAAAGAAAGAACACTATGACCTTTATAAATGGAACAAAAATCTAATAGTATAAATGCAAAGTTGTACACTTGCATACTAACAAGATGGCAGCTTTTTAGCTGGAAAACAGAGGTATGTAAGAGAAGAGAAATAAAACAAATTTAGCAATCCCACACTAGTTGTATTAAACCACCACAGGAAACAGTTGTGGATAACAGCATGCTGGAAGTTATTTCCTGCAAAAAATACAGGAATACTAATGTCACCAACTACGGCACTGCTGAGACTTAACATGGAATACTGTGGACAATTCTGAGCAGATAAAATAAAAAATAATGTAAAATTTAGAAATATATCAATTGGGAACAACACCCTGTTCAGCACATAGCAGGATGAGGGAAGTGAGGCTCTTGGGAAGGAAGGAATTAGAAGACAGCAGTTTTTCTAGTTTAGCAAATAAAGACAAAAAGAGAACAAATGGGCTATTGCTTTTGTCTATAAATGCATTAAGGATATACTTAGCAAGAAATACTGAGACTCATGAATAGCCATGATAAAAATCATGGCTATAAATTGGTCACAAACAAGATTCTTAACAACTATAACAGCAAGTTCTGGAACATCTTCTCAGTAGGACATGGTTACAGGAGGCTTAACTGCCTTTTAAATAACAAATTATTAAATGTAAAGGGCTTGCACAATGTCAATGCTTGCAATAGCACAGAAGAAGAACTGATAATCAAGGTGATCTTTTCCAGTCAAGCACTCCCACTGCTGAAAAACCTCACCTAACCACAATTCCAGCTCCTTCTCTTGAAGTCCACAAGATGATAAAGAATTCATAAAAAGACAAAGACACTTAAGTATCTCAGCGTATTTTCTTTATGTTTAGAACATGAAAGCACACTTTCAACTTGAAAATTTAACTGTGTGCATGCAAAGGTTAAATCTTGGAGACCACAATCCCTCATTTAGCAAACCTGAAACATCTTTATTGGATCATTTTCGTATACTGTACTTTAGACTTCTTAAAACCAAAGTGTTAGTTTCTGATAAATAGGACTTCCTAAAATTCTGCTAGCTACAATTAGTTGCCACATTTATGCATTACGTCATCTCTGTTGGAAAAACTGTGTGGAAATGAAAATAAAAGGCAACCAGAGGGGAACAGACATTCATGGAGAAATCATTATAATATTTAAAGACATTATTAATTCAGACATCAGATAATTTTACTTCAGTATTAATATATTTAACTAGGTCTGTGTTAATGATTTAAACAACTTTATCAAATGGACACCACCTTATATCAAATACTCAAAATTTGTAAGGACTGACGCTCTAATTCCCTACTTAGTTTTCCCTCCTCAAAAACCCCACCACCCAGGAGTCTGTATACTAAACTGATTCCATTTAAGCTAAGTATTATTACCAATTAATGTTCTTTTCTTTTTAAAATAATAAAACAAAGTCTAGCTTCTAATTCTTATTTCTGAAGGGAGAACCTGTTTTGTTGCACCTCAACAAAATTCATGCCATGAGAGCTTGAATTCTGTCAGCTAGTCACCTAGAAGTGCCAGCCCCTTCTTCTCTTGAAAAAGTAGGTATTTATAAGACATCTCATGATGTAACTAACCTGTGGTATCTGAATGTTGTCTGCTGGTCTACTTGTAGCATCCTTATTGTACTGAGGATCAAATTCAGATGCCCCTGCTAAAACCATGATAAGCCCTGCAAAGAGAATTGAAGGCACACTGAGGAAACGTCAGCAACATCCTATGCCACCAAGTGATTTCTTCAGAACCCACATTCATAAAACTTATTCCCACTCTTCCCCCAGCAACCATGAAGATCCATGGATATTTAGTTGATCAGTTACTACTGCCACATGACAAGGGAGGCAAGAACCAATGCCTGGCACAAGATAAAAGAGATCACTCAAAGCTCCATTTTATATGGCATCAAGTCTAGCATTTGACTCTAAATGTCTTCAACAAAAACATAGTTAGGCTTCTTCAGAACCGGCACACATCACTGCATAGCAGTCTGACTACTTCTGCATGCACACAGAACCATTCCTCTCAGCAATTCATGTGCCTGAGGTGGCACCACAGTGCACATACTGGAAGGGGAGGCAGGAAGGGTGAAATTTCAACTCAATTTTCTGTTCAGACAGCATTAAAAATTCACCAATTTTTTCAATTATTAGAAAAGCAGTTCAATACATACCCCTCAAAAATAAAACCCAGGAAGATGATGGACTGTTCTTTTCCTGATTTGATTAGGAAAATCCATGCTGCCTTAAAGCATTCTGTTGTGTAATTAAGATGAAAGACCTACACAATGGGATGCTTTAGCCTCATGATGAGCTTTCTGCTCATGAACATATCAGACCCTTCAGCCATAGACAGTAAGAGGAAGCTCACCCCACCATTTTCTTCAGTTAAAATAACCTTTCCTGCAATAATTACTTGGGCTTGCTTCTTAAACTTTGAGCAAGTTCTCTTCTGAGCAAGTCGAAGTTATTTTTGCCAACTTGCAGGACTCAGTGAATTCCAACTACTAACTAGACAAGTTCCCCAAGTATCAGTTTTCATTGCTGTTCTCAATTATCTATTTACTTCCTCAGCAGAGCATATAGAAGAGTTACAGACAACTGTAAATACTTTCCTATTATTTAAGATAAAAAACTGTGGATCTTCAGGAAAGGAAGTTTAAGGAACTTGTTCATCCGAAAGCCTAAATCAGTATTTAAAACAAATCATGCAGATTTGTTTCACCATTTCCCTAAACCAGTTTGACTACAATTGCCTGGGCTTAAAGTCTTGAGTTTTGGCCCTGGTACTTCACCACTGTGTAATTCACAGCCAAGCAAAAGTTCTATGTGATCACTCTGTGGTTTGTCTAAGTCACCTCAGCTGTGCCTCATTTTTCATTAAGATTGCACAACAGACCTCAGCAGAAAACAACTGACTTGCCTCTGATCCCAGGACTCCCTGAAAGTGCTAAGTCCTTAAATAAGGCCACTCAAACTTCGGGTAAATTTTTTTAACCAGTCTGTTAAATCTGAGACCAGATGAGCCTCAAACCTATAGTTCTGAGCACAGTTCAACACAAAATAATCTACTGTTGAGAAGTCTGGAGAAAGAAGAAACCAGGTTTGCCATGATCTCCCTAAACTTCCAAAGTTGTCTTGCCTACTCTCCCACTCCTCTTTTCTCATCTAGCTATTTGGAGATGTAAAACAGCATAAAAATATTACAAGGGTCTGAATTCATCCCACACACAAATTCATGTGTGTTGTGCCTAGAAAGCTGGTGTATTTATGCGCTCCTATCTCCTAGACTTCTTTAACTATCTGCAAAGCATTTCTGTTCAGCAGGGAAAGTATGTATCAATAGTCCTTGCAATATTACAGCAAATCTGAAGATGAACAGTGCAATTCAGAGGAGTAAAAATATATTTAGGAACCCTTTTAAGAGGGCTTGAGGGTTTTTTCACTTTGCTTTTTAATTGCTCTGAGCATGCAATCTAGCAAAATCCAATCTAAAACTAACTAGCACCATGGTAATTCTTCAGGCCCACAACAGCCTTCAAATTGAAAGATCCAATTCTGCACAACATAATGTATCTACAGATTTCCCCAGAAAAAGAGGTCTTTATTCCTTTAAAAGTGAGCACACAAGAAAAGTTTATCAAAACCCATAAATGAGTAACAAAGTAACATGAAATTGATACAGAGAAATTTTTTTTAAATAGAAATTCAACTATAACATACAAAGAATAGAGAAACAAAAATACTATTTCATTCTCTGGTGAAACAAAAAGTTTATGGCAGCCCCTACAAGAGTCACAAAGCCAATTTTGTTACCCTAACAGAGCAAAATACACATATAGGCTGTGCTCCTAGTGGCCACATAGTAACTCAGGACTACAGGCAGAGCAGCATACAACATTGTGTTTTGGTTTATTTTTTAAATGTACACAGAAAGGCATAAATATACATCTATGTAACTCTCTCTCCCGAATACAGAGGACTTCTTACAGGGTACTCTTTATCCACAACAAAATGAAGTTTTAAAAAACACTCCAAAAAGAACCAGAAACATTATTTTAACCTAACAAGGGTTTATAAAACAGACATTTTAACCTGAGCAGACTGACATTTCCAGATGAACATGCCAACATTTCAAGATGCCTGTTACTTACGTTTCATGTCCATGTTCCGTGTTTTATAGACAAAATATGTATATATTTGAGTTGTCCGAATGAGAATTTGATCTCCACTGTATCGTATTGATCGGTACCACCAGGAACCCTGAAATATTTAACAAGAACAAACTGACATCAGCTGTGATGAAGCACTGAAACAGCTACACTGCATCACCTCTTGTCTGTTCACAACCAGGTAACTCAGCTCAACTCATTTTACACCTATGCTAAGATCAATGGAATTTCAGGAAAGAGAAGCAAAAAAAATACTTGCTGACACAAATTTTAAAACGCACACCAATACATTCACCTGACAGAATCTGACTCTCAAAACTTTTAGATGATCTCTTGCCCAGCGAAGTCCCCCCAGCAGATGCATACACATGCACACATATGCACTGCTTTATTTCTTGTATTGTTTTAGTGAATCCACTAAACAGTAAATCCATTAGATTTTCCACTGTCTATATACCTGGTAACTCCTTACTGTGCAACACAGTAATCAAATGGAATTCAGTTTAGGCAGACCAGGGCCAAATCAAGAACGGAGCAAGAGATTTCTTTAATTCTAAGAAAATTTGGGGAAAAAAAAAAATTTAAGTCATCTAAACAGAAAATGCTTTTCAGAAGGGGAACGTGGAGGTGGCCATGCTTTCAGAATTAAGCCATAAGACTTCAGGCTAACAGAATTTTCTAAACCTTCAGAAACTCTCCAATAATCCCACCATTAGCATTACACCAGTGGCTTCAAATTATGCAACTCAGTGTACAGTCACTGTACTCTATAATAATATGTACTAAGAAAAATGTAGTACTGGGTTATAAACTGCAGTGTGTTCATTAAACTACTCCTTGTAAGCAAATCCCACTAACATGAGGAAAAAAATCCAAGATACTTCTCAATCTATTGTAAAGTTTATCACAAGCAACAAGTAGCAATCAGTAAAGCAGTAAGCAATACTTACTATTATTAATTTAATAGGCAATAGTGTAAATTTCCCTACTACAGAAAGAACTCTGCTACTTAATTATTTGAGAAGTGCTCTAGTATTGGATTCCCACAAACTTTTTAAATAAAATTAGGTTTGATTCTTCCATGAACAGATGAACCCTGACGCAAAACCGTACCAATAGGTTTTTGCAGAAAAATTTAGATTATAATCCCACACCCATCAAATTTTTTTCTAAGTACAGGTAACTATAGTCAGTCCAATCTACATGAAAGAGGCTGCCCCAATTGCTTTTGCAGATAGAGCTCGTTTCTCTCGCCTCAGGTACAGAGCATTACTTAGGTCAGTGGAGGTCTACATAGAACTACATATCAGTATTTTCCTTCTTTCTTAATCTGGATTCAAAGGGTGGAACTAACCTTACTTTTAGATGCTTATCTAAGACATAGGATGACTACCCTGCAGTTAACTTTGATTTCTTCGTTGATTCATAAAAGAGAAACAGGCCCATTAAAAGCATGAATCATCTTGAATGTCTACTTTAGAATGAAATGATAAAATAACTTGCTCCATAAAAATTACTATTCCTCTTCACTGACTATAAAAGAAATTTATAGAGACAAGTGTGAATGCAGAAATTTACATCTTGCATAGGGGCAAGAGGCAGAAGATTTTATTTTTTTTTTCTGCTCAGGACATTTCTTCCTAACAACAGAAAGGATGTTTACTTTCACTTGAGCTACCATAAACTGGTAGAAATCACTAAAAGTACACATATACAAAAAAGCATCAATGAACACCAACTTACACCTAAGAGGAAAGGCAGAAAAAATATGTGACACTGTACCCTGGATTTTAGACTACTTATTCAACAACTTGTTGAAATTGTCACATTAAATTTCCTACCCTAAATCTTCAATTATGCAGAAAGACTCTCAAAGAGAAGGTATAATGCCTGGCTGAGCCTCTGCACAGACAGATGCAAGCAGTTGCCAAGACCTTAATTTGTCAAATTAAAATCATCTTCCAAGAGCATGAAAGTTTCTAGGTGTCAATTTTCTGAGTCTTTCTTCATGCCATACCCCCAAATGCACAAGACTGGATAAGGGACATTGTTCAAAAGCAATACTGTAGGGCAAACTCAAGTCCTGAAATACCACACTCCTCACACAAAGAAATCTCAAGAACAGACATCTCATGATGTACAGAGATCAATAAAAATTGAAGTTATAAAAACAAAGGCAGCCGGGAGAAACCAGATCAACAACCCATCTCACATGCAATAATCATTTAAGTACCACCAGCTACAGAGATCTCAGTTTTGGCTGTACAGTAATATCACTGAATACATTCAAGTTCATCACATCACATTAATTTTCATGTGATGAATGACAGAAGGTACAAGACAAATTACGTAACTCAGTCTAACACTTGCTATATCTAATATTTTCCCTTATGGCTGGCTGTCTATCATGGCACTGAATTATTTAATTCTTTTTTGAAATTCTACAGTAACTACACTTTTTCCATAATAAACCACCCACATTTAAAAGAAAAAAACTTCACTCACTTGCCCTCTCTATGGAAGGCAAGACCAAGCAACTCAGACAGCTCTGTTTACAGCCTGGTTACAGAGAGCAGAATACTAGTTAGATAATACTTACCACAACAACTGGAAGAATAACCATAAACGCTAATCCATATACAAGCAAAACCTATAAAAGAATTATAAAACATACTGCATTAGATACTTCAGTTACTTAATAGCACTCTTGTTTAACCTTTATTCTAAAATACAGTCAAGTAGCATTATCACAAACCTATTACAAATTAACGTAAGCTTATTACATAATACCTATCATTACTTCTGAAGAACAACTTATGAGTAACATAATCAGCTGGGTAGAGTTTAAAAAAGGAGCATCAGTGTAGCGTAAGTAATCTTATAAACCATCTATGCATTGTCTCAGGCGGTTTCTTTAGTAATTAAAGAGTTGGCAGCTAAAATACGACGCAGTGGAGAGATGATTACCGCATTAAAAGAAATCAAGCCGGTAAACCAAATACCTTGCAGCAACAAACGCAAGAGGAAGGATATTTAGACACTATGATTACAGCATCACTGGCAAACCAAATGGAACTACAGAAATCCAGGAAACAGTTCTGCTTTGAGCTACTCTAACCCTTCTAACTCTTGAAATATGCTTCAAAGATATGCATTTGGACCAAAGTATTATCAACATATTTTGACTAAAATACACAGTATTAAGCACAAACATTTTAAGGTGAACAGTTGCAAGTTCACCTTAAAAGCCTGAGGTAAGTTAAGTTGACTCACCAAAATAGAATTTTTCTGATCCACAATCCAAGCCGGCAAAGCTATACCGAAGCTTGTAGCTGTAGGATTAAAGAAAATAAATTTGCTATACAATATTAAGGAATTGTTTTAAAGTGACTTTAAGTCTAACAAACAAAAATATGCAACAAACCCACCAGTCCATAAAAACAATCCTCATATTTATCACTTCAATGAGCAAAATTTAATGAATTTAACAAAGCAAATACACTCAAGTACTCAATTAAAAAAAAACAAGACTTAAGTGCAACATCTGAAATACCAGAGATTTTAGCTTAACATATTGAAGTGAAAGAGATATGCAAGATCAATATATATATAAAAAAATCACAGATGGAAAGATTTATGAGTTTTGCCTTGCATAGCTTTCAGCAGTTTAAATACATAGAGCCCAGTAAATACATTAAATGCAAGAAAACTGTTTGACCCAACTGAATTCCATGGGCAAAGTTTTATTTGTTTGTAAGTTTAGGAAAGTGTTCTAAACTGTAAATTGCAAAAACAAAACCTTCTGCCAGTTCAAATTTCTGTGTTATTGGCAAGAAAAAGAAAGGAATACTTCTCAATTCAAAAGGAGTCAGGCTGCAAAAAATAGGAAACATGATTCTTTAACAGTAACAGATCTGAACACTAAATAGCATAAAATAGTTCATGTTCAGACACTTCAGTGGCAACACACTGATCTTTGCAAACACTACCTGTACCAAAACTAAAAGTTCTAGGGGAAAAAAAAAAAAAAAAAACAAAAAAAAACCATGAAACAAACCACCAAAACAAACCAAAAATCATGCTTTCTTCAGTATCAGGTGTCAATGAGGAGTATTAGCTTAAATAAGGACAGAGTAAGATTCCCTGTGTACTTAAGATACTATCCTGATACGGTCTCCAACAGATTGTGACAGCCACCAATTCAGACAACCAGCTGTTCCACACAAGCCTAATGTGACTACTGTGTAATTAAGTTGGAAACTATTACTTGTTGAGACTCAAACATCTGATCGACTTGACCACACCTCAAGCTTTGGAGCTCAACAGAATAACAGCCAGTGAATTTACCACATTAAGTTATAGGTAATGCCCTGCTCTGAAGAGGAGCCTGGAGAGACTTCCCTATCTGTTAATGGTTATGGATTTTTAGAAGAATCTACTAAAAATGTAACGTGTCTTTTACTGGTGGTATTAATTCCAGTTTCCCACAATATTTTTGACCTTTAGCACTGCAGCTTCAAACTGCTGCAGGAACAGAAGCAGTTCAGTAGAAAGCTCTCTTTTCTGGTCTGATAGTCTCCTTGCCCCCATCCATGCTTGCTGAGCTGAAGAACTAGCAAATATCATGGTGAAAAAGAGTGTACTAAGACTGCCCTAAGTTATTTAAAGCATATAATTTTACTCTCCAGGTCCACCCCCATGCTTTGAAACACTCTTCAAATGATTTTAGACATTCAGTATTTCAGTAAAGAGGCAAGTCATGCCAAAGACAAGAAAATTTTGTTTGCCTGTCTCCAACCTCCATGCTGCTTCAGTTGAATAGACAGAAATACTGCTTGCTGTTCCTTTTTGCTGGGCACACAAGATGGGATGAACTTCATCTAACTTGGTTAGACATGGCTAACACCACATGTGCTTCACCTCACCCCAGAATATACCTTTATAAGGGACAGTTTCCATTCTTTGTTTACGCGAACTAAAAAACTCAAGTACGTAGCTTGGATACAGATTTTTACACTATAGGTGTGTAAGTGAAGAGAAGATGAACTTCACTAAATTAGAAAGCTCCTCACACTTCAATGTGGAGCAAGGTTACAGAACAGAAGATGTGAGAGAATTTCAGGCTTCTTCTCACCCTTCAGATAAAGAGATGATGAGAGACCTAGAACTAAAGTAGAGAATTCCAATTCCACTGTAGTCTGTGTTTCAGAAGAACAGGCAGCTCTACACTCACAGTATGAACTGCTGCCCTACCAAAAGAATCATTTCATTTCACCTTTTGGTCCCTTCAGTTGTGAAAACAACCTCTGAACGAATCACACCAAAAAAATCTTCATGCCCTTAAATGCTCAGAGTTTGGCTGAGTTTTCTTGTGAAATCACAGCTTCAGGTCCATTCAAGGACACTGACATGCTGCCTAACTTGAAATCCTATGCCTCAGCAACACTAAGTAACTTGTGAATGCAAAAAAAACAGTTTAGCACCAGAAAAGGTCCCAGTATAGCTATTTGTGTACATACCAGACTAAAATTTACAGTACCATTTTGCTGATTTTGTGACAGCATTTCTGAAGCAAGATCTTATTTGTATTTTGCAGCAAGAGGGACACAGTCCTCCTACTTGCCCAGCTAGGAAACCAAGAAAAGGTAAGAGCTGAAAAATCTGCTATGCTACAAATCACACTGGTTAAGCAAACTGACCTTAGTCCATCAAAAATGCCTTCATCAGACTATGATTTAGTTGGCACGGCTGGTTTTTTGAAGGAGAGAGAAGATTGTTCCTCTGAAACACTGACTCAGGAGCTGGCAGAGGGGTCCCTGTTAAAAATTCATTTCCCCTTTTGGATGGCTATAATTCAGAAGAATAAATTTCCAGCACAAAGCTCTCACACGTCATCCTGTAACTTCGCAATTAAGTTTCAAATTCCATTTATTATTTCCAAGCTGGCCTTAACTCATTCCGTGTAGATATGTAGTATAACTTAGTCCTGCAAACTACAGAGCATCAAGCAGAGATCTACAGAGGCCTGTCCTAACAGGTGGCATGTTTACTTTTTGCTTGTAATGAGTATCAGAAGCAGCTAGAAAGACACAGTTCTCTTTCTTATAACCAGTCCGCTAAAACAACGGTCACAAAGAGATTTTACAAGTGACTCACACAACTGCAAATAGGAGACTGGGGTGTGGGAGAGTGAATTATTAGCTTTTGGTATTAAATTGTTTTAGTTTGGATCACCTACTGTAAAACTTTAATACACCATCATCAGGATTATTTTCATGTAGCTACCTGCCCAGGAACAATCTATCAGCACAAGGATAATTACTAAGACTCCTACTGATGAAGGTGGCATAGAGCTACTCTCAAACAGTACTGCTTCCAGCAAACAGATGGTAGATGTGTATACAGTATTTATTTAAATACATACATATCCTCACATACATCCTTTTGAAGTGTGTTTTCTGCATGATGGCTAGTTGTTAATTTCTCAATATACATTTATACTATCTGATCATAAATACTAATACCTCCTTTTAACATTGGCATGCTTCTCTAATCACTATCTAAGGCTAACTGAAAAATACCCTTCTCTTTTTCCCTAATAAGTTTGAGAAATGTGAAAACAAACTCTTCTCTACTTCTCCATCCCACCATCACCCCAGAGCCAGTTTCATAAGCAAAGCATTGATGCAATGCATTGCTTCAATCACAGTAAAAAGTTATTCTGTATATAAGATCCAAGTGCTCCTCAAATGATCGGATATTGCACAGCTCAATGCACAGAAACTACAGGACTTCTGTCATTCATAATTGTTACCTTGTGGTCCATCTGGATTACCAAATTCTTCCCAATTTTTTCTTGATTCTTCATCAGTTAAACTAGTTTCAAGAAAAGATACGAGTTAATACAGAAGTAAAGACATTTCTCTAA
The DNA here is from genome assembly GCA_009867235.2 of Psittacus erithacus. NCBI lineage: Eukaryota > Metazoa > Chordata > Aves > Psittaciformes > Psittacidae > Psittacus > Psittacus erithacus. Next base: position 67,923 of record WYDI02030695.1, read on the forward strand.
ATCATTAACATACAGAAACTTTAAAATGTGCCATTTACACTATCCTTCAGAGATGGTTGGCAAGCTAAACAGCTTCTCCTATTGTTTTTTAGAAAATCAATAGGAAATGACACTGCTGCATTCCTTCATGATATGCAGGCAAATTCTTTTAAGCACTCTAACAAAAGACATCTGACACAGAAGGTGCACCCTCGTACAGGGGATGGAACGATCATATCTCCCTTTCATGAGAGGGATTGTGTACCCATCAGCAAAGAGCACCTTCCAGTGCCAGATTACAATACAGCAAATTTTTAAAGACAACAAAGGTTGAAAACATTATCTTATTATCTTTTTTTTTTTTTGGAAATAAGGTGAACATGCAAGGTGAGTTGATAAAGCAGTTGTCCATATGGGCTTTTAAATCTCTTGCTCTAGACTTTCAGCCTTTGATGGCTTTTTGTTTGTTTGTTTTTCCCTAATTTCATATTTAAGAAGAGAAAAAAAGAAGTTAAGGCACTATCTCCTAAATCTTAATTTCTATGCCTGTTCTCCAATTACAGTTTCTTGGCAATAATATACTAACTCAAACAAAAATCCCTGTTACTGGAAGAATACTGCTTTAGGAAACAGAAGACCAGGCAATCCCTATGCAAAGATGTGGTTTCACAGAAGAAATCCAGTGAATGAGTCAGACATCTCCTGATCATTTTTAAGTCTCACTTTTGTTAAAGAGCAGACTCATTGAACAGATAGGTTTTATTTTCTTTCAAGACAGCATGGCTAAGGAACTTCACCATCATTTACTTCAAAATAGACCCCTGCCAGAGTCCCTGCAGTAGCATCTGAAGTATCATACTGTATCACTAAGCATTTGAGTGCTAACTTGCAAAACAAAGAACTGAGATGTGTCAGGAGTTCAGAAAGCAATACTCCAATATCCTATTGAAGAGACTTTCGTAGTGATGCAGATGTGTTTAAGTGGAAGGTATGATTTCAAAACTGCTCAAGTGAGCGTGGTGTTGGTTCTCCCCACCTCAACCCAAACAGGACTCTCAAACAGTCACTAAGGTCAAACACATAGACAACTGACTTAAAAGCAGGTATCACCAGTTTGCTAGGTTTTTCGATGATGTGACTAACCTAATAAACCCCTACAGTGAAAGAAGGCTCAGACAGCATGGGCAAGGGCAACATGCCATGAAGCTCAGACTCACCACACTGACTCACCACAGCTGCTGCAAAGAAGCCAACTGTCTCAACACAACGGGGACTGGAGGGTGGCCTTTGTTTGAAGTATACACCTACAGATAACTGGCAGTATAAATATTTAAGTGCATTAAAAAAGTATGAATGTCCCCTCAAGTTTGTGAGACTAGCATGGGGGAGTGCATACCTGACTCAGCCCAACAAGCTCAAGTTGGCTTCAACCCATAAGTGCCTTCCCAGCACCTGGGGACACCAGCATTGTGACAGTGAGTGCATTAGAGAGATAGGTAATGGGAATCACGTTGGTAGCATGATTGAACTGTGTATTGAAATTCCTGTATTTTACTAAGTCTGATTTACAAAATATTACTGAAAACACAATACAAATGTACCCCTCTACTAAATCAGAAATTGTGTGTAACATCAACTGTCTTCAGATAAGCAAAGTTGGTATTAAACCCACATACAGAAAATCTAAAAGGACCTCCTTTATACCAAGTTCTAATGTTTGACATCATCTCTCAGATAAACAAAAAAAGCAAGCTATAAGCAGAGGTAAGGCCAAAAAATACTCTGGAGGAAAAGAAGATTCAAGGATACAGCTTTTAAGATCTACACAGGTAATGTGAAACAGTCACCAAATGAATAATCAGGACTGGAAGGCAAATGCAAATGAGAAGGGACACAAGGGAGCTGAAGGAAAACTGAGTCAGAACCAGAATGAAACATCTTTGTTGTTAGATGAGAACAGGTTTAAAATACTCTTCCTTACTCTTTGGCTTTATCACCAGGAGAAATGAACACAGTACTTATTTTCTAAGCAGCACTTCGGAATTTCTGCAACCTATTTTGTTCTTTGTCATCTTTAAGGTTTAATATGTAGCATACAGGAAACATTTTTCCTAGTTGACATGGAAGTTTAATACAAAGACATAACACCTGACAGCCTTTTGAAAGTTGCTAAACAATTATCTTTCCTAACTTTTATAGAGCAATCATGCACTGAACCAAGACATGTTTTAACTTTCATCACATATCCAAACCCATCTTTCCTGGCTGTTTAGGCCGTCCTTGCTATTACCTTAAAGGTTTCCCTACTCATAACATCAAGTTCCCATTTTTTTTTTATGGACAAAAAAGAAACTTACGCTGCATAGGCTTTAGCAATCCTCATGAACATGACTTCATCTCCTCCTTTATCTGGATGGTATTTTAGTGATAGCGCACGGTACTGTTTCTTAATTTCTGATATACTTGCTCCCTTAAAAAGGAAAGTTTTGAGTTATCTATTAATAAATACCTTAAATCAAGTCTATTGCTCTGTATCTGTAAAGCACATCATTAAGATTTCCCTGAACCACCCACTGAACTAAAGAATGAGGTTCTAGCATATGATCATGAAACTCCATACGTATTTCATGGAAACATGTTCATACTACTTTTCTAGTAACATTTTAATAACCATTGTATTTTAAAATCAAAGTCACAGTCTAACAAAAACACATTCAGATGACAGGGTACTGGTTTTTTCAGGATTACTTTGTTCATCAGTTCATAGGGAGAAAAAAAAAAGTAAGGCCTTCTTATCTGTTTGACAAATCTTTTCCTAAACATATTCATGAATACAAGATTCTCACTTGCAATATTCTTCCACTTAAGCAAGAGTTCATAGATCAAGTATGATGGTTCACTTGCAGCTTGCTGGCAGAAATCAATCTGTCAGTCACCAGGAACAGTGGACTGCCTTTCTGGTTAAGAATGCCTTTGACTAGAAGCATCCTATCCATAAATTCTTTCAAGCTTCTTGAACAAAGGGAATACATTACCTATACCTGAGAAAGAGATGGATTTTTATTCTACTACAGCATACTTAAATCCCACAAACACAACCCCTGAGCATTAACTTTCAGGTTGGTATGGGAAACTTCTTCACTACTCAAGAAAATCCACAAAACTTTACAGTAAGCGCAGATAAAGTTTTCCTATTCAGCTACCTGCTAAGTTTCACAGAACCATTATTATAGACTTTTACCATTTTGTGGTAGAGGCCTACCATGCTGACCTTAACTGCATAATAAACACACAAGAAGTTAAAGATGATAGTACTGTTTCAATAAATTTAAACCAGAAATTTAACTACCCTGAGGCTTCATTTGCTGTTACTTTACCCTAATTTTTTTCTCTCTCTGCAACAGAGGGTGCATGTGATCCCTGACAAGCTGATGAACAAACTTTCTATCATTAATTGCTTACTTCTCATTCTCAAAAACTAGGCTACAGTGGTTAGGCCCGGCTTACAGAAATGCTTAGTAGCCTAGGACACTCAGTGTCAATCAGCACTCTGCTTGCAACACGGAGCTTCCCTATATTAACTACTTACAGGGAAAAAAAAAAATTAAGACCCTGATTGTCTTACTTAAAGAATCTAATATTATAATCAGTTTTGAGCTTCATCTTAATGCCTTGGATCCCACCTGTGAAATGGCAGTAAGTATACTTATTCAGTAAGTCAGTAATAGAATCTCAGTGCCTTGCGTATTAGTGAATTTAAGTGATGTGCTCAAGAGAGCTACTCTATGTTCAAAACAAGGTGCTGATATTATACATAAAATAAGATGCATCTACATTAATCTGGACTTTGTCCATGTTGTGGTTGTCCTAAAGAGGAAAAAAAGCCTCTTGTTATAAGATGATATGCTAACATAGGGGAAAAAAAGCAGAACAATCTTGGCCACAGTGTGAATGCAAAGAAGCAAATGAATTCCTGTGTACCAAAACTGTCAACTGCTTTTATCTGCATTCTTTTTTGTTTTGTTTGGATTTTTTTTAACAGCAACAAAAGTTCCATTATCTAACAACACTTCAACATCTCCATCAGCATCTGAATCACTTCGACATCAGCAGGGCTGGCAATGACTAAAGGTTTCACTTGAATGTCAACTAAAGAAAGTTGTTTGCTTTCCACGTAGTCTAAACTACAAGTTTTTCAAGAGGATTTCACAGACATTGTCTTGATATTACAGAAATACACAAAATAAATATGCTCTGGAATTTTGGACTATTTTGAGCCTGACTCCAACAGATCTACCTTCACACCCATCTCTTCATCCCTCATATAACATCTCTGGCTTTAATTCAGCTTGTTCTTATGACAATATGTTCCATCCCTCCATCAGTTATTGGAGCATCCCAGTACTGGTTTCTTTACCTGGGTAAGTTGCATGTGTCTTGAGCATGTGTACAAGTTTTCATTAAACATTAACTTAAATGCTTTTTCCCCTCAGGGTCATTACTTGTAGAAATTTGCCAAAGATGACAAAAGAAAACCCTCTCACGACCTAATCCCTAGCCTGACTTGTTTAGCCAAAGCGAACCAAGATACATGAATGTTTAAATTGCACAGTTCCAACAGACACCATTCAATAGTAAAAACATATCTTGCTTCTGTGCGTCAGTGAGAGAACGCAAGTCAGCAGTCAGTCACTCACAATGGAACCGAGCAGAGGCTGAGTTTAAATAACTTGCTGCGCACATGACAGGCAGAACTTGTTCTACTTGTCCAGCTAGAAAGAGGATAGAGTTTAGCTATAATGGCTTTCTTGATATAGAAAAGCAGTACCAGTGATACTATGCTTACGGTGACAAGCCCCATTACTAATGGCAAATATGTATTTGTTAAATATTCATACACATATTAAACTCTCCCACACTAACAATATAACATCAAGTTTAACCAAAACAGGTACATTCCAAGTCCTTCCGTATTATTACAATGAGCAGTATCCACAGTGTACTTCCTTAGACTGGTGAGTAAAACATACCTCAGGCTTCAGAGCTGAAAAGACTACCCTACTGTTATTCAAACGAGAAGCTTTATGTCAGGAAATAATTAACATAGAGAATTTGCTCAAGGTATTGTGGTTAAGATTAAAAGTTCAACAAGACTAAATAAGAGTATGAGAGATGTCCAGAGGGTCTACTTCTGTCATTGAGATATATAATTTTTTATACTCACTTTGAATCAGAGCTTCAGTATAAATAAAGCACTGCATCTGTTTTCTAGATAAATACTATACTCTCCCCCCCCAGTTAATAAACCAATTGGCTGGTGTTACTATGTAGAATTTGTTGTTTGCATACAATTGAGATTCAAGGTAACCTTTACTACATCAAAATGAGCATCACCAACAACCTTTAGTGAAACCTTTCACTTACAAGAGAAATACTGGTGTACAGATGCAAATCAAATGAATCCACATTCTTGTTTATAAAGTTTATTCAGCAGCATCTCCAGAAATGTTTATTGAGACAATTTTCACAGGGTATACAAAGCAGAATGACTTTTTTGCTTTCCTGTACCACAACATCAGAGTAATAATTCAAAATAGATTTAAAACCCCCACCTCACTATATTAAGAAAGTTATTAGATTTTTGAAGGGTTCAATACAAAAAAAGTTTTAAATTAGTAGAGATATAAGCAAAGAATATCTAACAACTGACTTTAGAATATGCAGGAGCAACTTTCAGATGCTAATATAGAATAAAACCATTAGATACATTCACTAAAGTTGACTTATTTCGTTTACAAAAAAACACAAGCCTTAAATGTGACATCTAGACATAGAACATACCATTACAGCAGTACAGACTAGCGAGGGATGCTGTTACTTACAGGATCCAAATGTAAAACCTCGTAAGGGTTGTATTCTTGATACTCTCGATCTGTTTTGGAAACTTTGTATGCAAGAAACAAAAATAATGCCCAGCCAGCAAGGAGGACTATTTTCCTGTTTGTGAGGAAAAAAAATTTTTTTACATACACAAATCCTCTAGGACTAGTATAACTCTACAAACAACAAAAGAAGCCATTTGATATCAGCCTTCAAGAAACAGTGTTAAAATAGCAGGGAACATTAAAGCATGTATGAGTATTCCAGTTATAACACCACATTTGACACAGGTAAGACAGCTGCTCTGACTTCAATACTTTTCTCCTTTTTTTTCTCTAACAAAGGCAAGCCACTATCAGCAAAGACTCTTTCCACTCTTTAACTGTCCTCAGCAGGTATACAATAGTATTTCCTGTTCTTAGATGACTTCAACCTGATCCTAGACAAAGTCAATTAAAAAAAAAAAAAAAAAAGGCTGAAATAGATGCATAAGAGACAGCAAAATATTTTGATGGTAGGAGCAATAAAAAAGGAACTGAAGGATATAAAACCATCAACTTCAAACATACAAATTATTACTCCTGTCTATTTGAATATGTATGTTTGCATGTTAAGTATTTAAATCAAAAGACAGCACTAGCATCACTAACTTCAGTGAGGTAGGATTATTTTTTGGAACAAAGAAATGAAGAAATACATTTTCTTATTTATTACAGCTGAGGTTCACTGGTTTCATTAAGCAGATACTTTATAAAGGACAAACAGCATCCATCTTGATTTCAAGCCCTACTAGATAATAATGATGAACTATTAATTACTATAATAGAGCAGACTGCAAATGTCTCTTCTGTGACACAAAAGCTATTATTATATAAATAATTCCAGCAGCTTTGACATTAAAAAAAAAAAAAGTACTTTTATGAAAATAAAAATGTAGGAATTGCTTTAATGGGAAGTCACACAAATGAAATGTACTTACTTTACTGTAGGAATTATGTTTTGTTGTGGTTTTAACAGTCGCAAACGATACCACAAGCACCTTCCATAGACATTTCTTATATTCTTTAATCGAATTTGTTCTATAAAAATAAAGAGAAAGATCATGATTAACCAATCTGACAAAAAGCGGAAGGACAGACATGCTCGCTTCATCCTGGAGTAGGCAGCACAAGATCAGCTGGAGGGCTAACAAAAGATCCAGCAATACTGGAGGGGAAAATATTTTTTATCCATTTAAGTGACACTGCACATCCATAAACACTAAAAACTGGTCAGATTATAGTCTGCTGCCTAAAACTAATCCACTCTATTTTCCACATGCCAGACAGCAATCATCACTTATGAAGCCAGCCTTTGCCCAGTTAATGTGCACCTGTAAATTTTAGTTCTGCCATTTTATACTCAATGGAAGACTCCCAACATGTCTTCCATTTCCATATGTCAGTTCCTGTCTGCGCGAAAAACAAATAAACCCAAAAAAATCTAATCCACATAAAAACCAGTGTTTGTATACAACTGGAGTGCAGCTAGAGCAACAGCTATTTCCTCAATTCAAAATATGATCCATCTTCCTCCTGTTTGCAACATCTGCTTTTATAAGTTGCCTTCGTTTAGGTTCTTCCTGTTGAAGGGGAAAAGGAAGTAAGAGTAAGGTAATAGTTATCTGTAAGCAATATAGCTCAGTAATATGGGCCCTTGACAAGACAGCACGTGCATTAATGACAAACTAGCCAACAATATTGCCTCCTATGCCCCCTATGGACAGGATGGAGCTGGAAGGAAATTGTCATGGTGATGCTGACAGTATAAATACAAGCCATGGAAGCTCTCTCTGTTAAAAGAGTTTTAGTTTCATTTCAGAGTTAATCAAGACCAACTTAGCCTTGGTCAAACAAGTCCTTTGTGCTAAAAAAAGTACGATGCTAAGCAAATAGCTTGTAGAGAATTTCTGCAAGCAGTGAAATTACATGTTATAAAAGATAAATAGGATTGAAGTCACTTAAGTAACTTCTCTACCCACAGACTCTGCAGTCTAACTTGCAACACTTCTGCTGTAATTACCTTACATGCAAAGGAATAAGACCACTTGGCCCTTTTCAGGCTAAAGGGGAAAGAATTAAAGCAAAGAAAAAAAAAAAATCATCCTGACTCAATATATTTAGATATTGCTAGTGACTAAGTTTGCCAATTTAAAAGAAGTTTAAATTATTTAAAAGGCAGGAATTATATTAACAACCGTGATCCAAAACACATGCTATTCACATCTTAAAAAGTTTGAAATCTCAACTTTGTAGTGTTAACAAGGTAATGCCCCCAACTAAAATAAGCAGTTATGATATACAGAAACATTTCTATTTTGCGAATTTCTAAAAGGTGATTGTAGAAGACAGTGACAACCTCAGTTTAGTTATTCTGAAGATACTGGGAGGACATCAAGCTGGCATTTCAAAAAAAAAAAAAAAAATCCAGCTGATGGCATAAAAGACTAGACGGATGATTAAATTATGAAGACTAAAAAGCCCTGCTACAGAAATAAGGAAGAAAATATTCTGGGGAGTTTGAGCAATCAGTAGACAACTATGAGCCATAGCATGATGCCTTTACCTAAAAGGCACCAATGATACTTGAACAAATCAGGCATCACAAGCCTCATAAAAGACACATGTAGAACCATAAAATTATTTGGTTTGGAAGGGACTTTAAGATCATCTAGTTCCAAGCCCCCTGCCATGGGCAGGGATACCTCACACTAGACCACATTGCTCAAGCCCCATCGAGCCTGGCCTTGAATTCTGCCATGGATGGAGCAGCCACAACTTCCTTGGGCAGCCTGCTCCAGTGCCTCACCACTCTTAGTAAAGAATTTCTTCCTTGGATCTAACCTAAATCTCCCGTTTAAGTTTAAATCCATTACCCCTTGTCCTATTGCTACAGTCCCTGATGAGGAGTCCCTCTCTGGCATATTTGTAGGCCTCCTTCAGATACTGGAAGGCTGCTATGAGGTCTCCATGCAGCCTTCTCTTCTCCAGGCTGAACAGCCCCAACTTTCTTAGCCTGTCAAACATGTTTATGTTAACCATAAATTGCTCATTTCAAATACTGTCAATAAATTCAGTTGTGTGGTACTGAAGCAAGACGAAGCCAGGTTCAATCACACTGACCTGGATCACCTACCTGATTCAATCCCTTTCACAGCCCACAGACATTTCTGCTTGTCCAGCACAACCAAGGGGCAGTACTGTTTGGTACCAGTCTTAACTGACTATGCTGCCTGCAGAAATACCTAAAAGTAATGTGAAAATCATTACCACAGTGCTCTTGGAGACACAGAAGGTGACTAAGAGAATTTTGTTTACTTAATCCTATGAAACCAAGTATAACAGGATATGACTCCTTTTACTGTTTTTGCTATGATGTTTTTAACAAGCTGCTGCGCCTTGTCTTTAAAAATCTGTGTCACTCTGTGACAAAATGCCCCACTTTTCAAACCTGCCTAATGTTCAGCCCCACAAGTACCAGATGACCCTCTCTTTTCCCCTTTCAGCTTCCTCCCAGCAAGAACAGCCAATACTCCTCACCTTACCATGCCAAAAAGCTTCCAAAAGGCCATTAGGGGAAGGCACCATAAAGAAAAACAGTTCAGAAGGTAAACTAAACAGTTGACACAAAGTCAAATAAAAACTGACCACTAAAGGTGGTTTGTAACAACCAGAAAACTGATGTTTTGGAACAGCATTCCTGTAACAGCTGCAGGAGTCACATTTTGTGAACAGTCTGACAACAGCGCCAAGGAGAAAAAAGTAAAAATTAAAAATAAATAATAAAAAAAAATTGAATATATATAAATGAGGCAAGTGGTAAGAGTGAAAACTAAGCCATCTGGATAGGTAAACAGCACACGCCTAAGTCAGCTAAAGAGTCCCTTGCAATGATGTCCTGGAACAGCTATGCTGCACAGGGGAGCCTCAGAAAAAAAAAAATACAGAATTAAGACATGATGCTAAGCAGCCATCATATTTTTCACACGCACATCTAAATAAATCTGGATCAAATCTAATTACAGTTGCTTAAACCACATCAAAACAAAAGCCCATCATTAATTTATGATCTTGGGATGGCAATGGTCTCATTTGATTAACAACCCCAAAAGGAAAGAGGGCACTAAAAGGATGAATGAATGTTCACAGTTACCTGTTTGGAACATAAAAGGGAATCAAATGCTTCCCAAGTTGAGGCTAAAATCCAGACTATTCAAATTATTTGGTGCTATCCTGAGACTTCCTTTGTCACATGTCATCATTAACACATATGAACTTGTAGAATTCAAAACCAGGCAGCTACTCAGGAGAAAGGAGTACAGACAACATCTCTTCCATCTTAGGCAGAAAGCCATGGGGCAAAACATCACCCTGAATAAGAAAGCTACATTCTTGCTGTATCCAGGAAAAACAGGCTTCCTGTTTATTTACAGACAATGTATGTGACTGCGTCAAAAAAGATACTGATCTCTTTAGGAAGAAGTTGGTTGCAGGAAGAAAAAGAAAGCTAGCAAGAGCCAGAATGCCAGATAATTACTGTGCTTAACAAAACCAGCAATGTATTCCTAATGAGTAAGCTGTGGATAAATCAGGTCTTTTATTAATTTGCCTTCCTCTCCCAAGGAGTTTCCTTTCACACAAATGGATTTGCCATGTCACTGAACTGTCACACTGTCCCTGCAATATCCTGCACATCCCAAGCACAGAGGAACAAATACATTACATGTTGCTCACGGTAAAGCTTTGCATCAAAATCAGAATTGAACATTCTTTGAATTTTAGCTCTGGAATCCTTCCTCTGTCAGGGAAAGAGGTTCAGAGTCTGAAACACAGATAAGATTCCCTGCTTCTCCTCGCTCCAAATCATGGCTTACAACGTAAGAGCACTTCAGAAACCATCCTTTAATATGAGATTACAGGGAGACAAAGCTGGGGGTGATGCATTTCCTCTAGTAAAAACTACTTCTCATTTCATGGGTAAAACCCTTAACAATAGTGAATCTTTCCCACAGTTTTAAAAATAGGTATTAAATAGCCTTGAAAAGCAAAGGTGTAATGCACTGTGGGTTTTGAATCCATCTCACCTACAATAATCCATGCATCAAAGTATTGTTAAAACACCCCTCTCAGATGAGGTTGTAGACTGCCAGTACATTTCTCTAAATAATCTGGAGAAGCATCCCATGCTACCTTCATTTCCCTCAAGATTCTTCTGGATGTATCCAAAATTCCCAAGATTCACAAGCAGTTTTTCATCAGCTCTCTTACTTTTAGAGGGTTTTCACAAGTGCCTATCATACTACCTTAACAAATGCATGTGAATATCCAGCCAAAACTACATCTTAACACACACTTCAAGTTCCCAAGAAAGAAAACAATTACTGGTACTAAAGAAAACCTGAGTGCCATCTCTTTCAGTTATTCAGAAAGAGCTAGTCAGGTCCTTCAGTGATACTAGTAGATATTTTAATGCAACACTGTTTAAAGCTTTTAGACAACTGAAAACTATACTGACACCCCAACATAGCTAAGCAATTAACTAAATGGGGAAAAACTTAATCTTTATACTAATCTGCTTACCACTTCTGGATGAAAATAATTAACAGGTACTTTAGACTTCTGCTTCCTTAAAGGTAGCTGTCTGTTTTGCTGCATACCTTAGCCAGAGAATGAATACAGATCACTGACCTGTACGTTTGAGATACAGTCAACATTATGTTGAATCCGAAGAGGTATGCAACATCTGGATGACAAACTAAGAGCAATTATTATAAAAGCGGGGTAGGGAGGAAGACAATCTGATTTTTTTTCCCCTCTATTTAGTGACTAAAGTGACTTTCTGGAAGAAAGGTATCAGCGGAGAATGCTTAAGTCAACAACTGACTCCTCTTTGTTAGAACTTACGTACTCCTCCTCAATATCCAGCTCTTTAGAGAGAGCAATTTTAGGATGAATAAGCCAGACGTATCTGCTTTTTCTGGGTTCTTGGGTATCACAGAACAGCTGAACATTTGAGATTGGAAAAGACCTCCAGCGATCATCTAATCCAACCTTGCTGCTCAGAGGAGGGTCAACAAAGCAGGCTGCTCAGAGCTCTGGCTGCAGGCCTTCAAACACCTTTGAGGGCAGAGACAGCACAGTCTCTTCAAGAAATCTGTTCTAGTGTTTGATCACCCTCACAGGGCAAAAAATTTTTCTTATGTCTGTCTCAACATCTCCACATTCATTCACCTGTCACATGACACGTGAGGGACACAGGACACAAACACAGAAGGAAGCTGATCACAGGTTGGATTGGCCATTTCCATAGACTACATACAACCTGCGTCCTGCAACTCAACCATGCCTGACTTTAGTTTGGATGTTTACCCATACCTCACTTACCGGCACACACACTGCCCTTCCCCCCTGCCTGCCCATCATAAGAAGTCTTTGGCTTCTCATACAAATACTGTCTTCAGAAACCAATCCCTTTACAAAATGCAGCAACTCAGTATTGTTTTACCGCATTTCAGCAAACAAACTTCAACTAGCACATGAGGAACACAAAGGATAGGCAATGGCAAGCAGCTCAGGAACACAAGCACTTCTGTTAGCAGAAGAATCTGCGACATATGCTGGCATGACTTCACAAAACACATTAAATACAATACCACAGAAAGAATGGATCACTTCTGTGAGCAGTGACAATGGGACCAGACACCTGGGCTATGCTGATTCATCAGAAGATAAATCTGGGACACAAACCATTTTGGGGCGAACGCCATAATGCAAACAAATACAACAGCACTGCATGAGGTTTATTTCATTTTTAGTAAGCCGTGTAAGGTAACGTCACCCAGCCATTACTTCAGAAATTACTTCTGCCATACTCCTTCCTGACAGTGAAGCAGAAGTGGTCTTCACTGTCCTACTATCAGAAGTGCTTGAGAAATCTTACATATTTGTTTCTGAAGAAACAGAAGGATCAATTTTATCCTTAGGAATGCTTGACAAATGATCTCTATCTAGACCTAACCTCTTGTTTCAGGTTCTAGAGGCTCTGATGAGTGCTTCAAAAGAAAACCTAAGTGAGAATCTTTTTTTTTTTAACATCCTCGTGAGGGAAAATACATGATTACACATTTGTTGGAGACGGGCAACTCTGGAAGAAAGGGAATGGGAAAAAGGTACACCTGGAATTATACAGAAAAGTTTTAATCGCCAGAATCTTGTTTTAGCTGCAACAAACAGGTCAGTTTTAGGAAAAAATACCATAAAGTAAGACTACCTGTCTTACAATCAGTTCTTGTTTCTAAAACATACAGAATATTAGGGATCATACAGTCAATGTTTAGGGCAAACAAAAACTAAATAAATAAAAAAAAATCCAGAATAAATGGAAGGCACCAGTTTTCCATCATTCTACTTCAAACAGTAGAAAAGAAGTACAACCTAGCCTCCTGTACCCTTTCCGCCTTCAGGCTACTACGAAAAGCAAAGGCAGCAAGCCTAAAATACGGCTCCAGTGGCCTCTGTCAGAAAAAGAAACATGAGATGCATTTGAAACATTCTGCCCACCAGATGTGGACAATTCGCCCAAAGGAGAATGCTGCTTGGTTTGATAAGAAAAGGACTTCTTTCAGCAAGGAACACAGGCTGCAGTTCTGCAGCCCAGGAAACACCAACATCACTTTGAAGACAAATCTTTCACAAAACCTGCTTGCAGTGTGTCATCCTCTCTCCCTGTCCTGGAAATTTGTACTTGTGGAATGCACTGAGAGATGCAAGTAACACAGCATGCAAATTGCGAGTAAACATTATGACTCAAGGGTACTGCAGCTCTAAGTCTGAAACCTACTCTGTTAAAACTGAGAGTAACAGGCTCACTGCAACACTGCTCTTTGAGAGTTTCTGATTTTGGTGGGTTTTATTCAGAGCTCTACAGTTTGAATCCTCTAAACTGCGCACTAAATAGGTTCCTGTTTCCTTTCAACAGCTGTGTATATGTATACATACACAAAATGTACACACGTACTTATGCAAAAGCTGAAGTCTTGGGATCTTTTCCTACTTCAGCAATCACAGAAATTAAACAATGGTATGGACAATTTATATACTGATGTCTTGAACTGGGGCTCTCTGAACAGATTCAGTTTTTAATCACAGAACCATTCCTAGAATAACAGGTAACGAACAGAAGTACGAAAATGAAACCTACTGCCTTATTATGGCCTTATTAGGCCATTTTCACTTTATTGACAACATCTTCGAGAATTATTGTAAAATAGACTCCACATAGATATAGTATGGTATTTGGGAATAATTTAAAACATACCAGATTAGGAAAAACCCTCATAGTTTCAAAAGAAGCCACTGACAAACACTTTTAATGACATTTTTAAGCAGTAACCCATCTTCCCCAGCAACTAAGAAGCAGGATTCAAACTCATATAAACTCCAGAGTCAGCAGCTTCTCTGAAGTACAAAATAATTTCAAACCTTATTATAATAGGATTGACTTCTAGTGTAAAACCCCACATTATGAGGCATAAAGCAAATTAAATTTATTTTAAACTGTTCTAAAATGCAGTTACTGAAATCCAAAAGCTTTCAAATGACCACTAGTACTTAACACTAGTATTTAAATTGGAAAGCATGCTTCAGAACTTTGAACTGATCATGTAAGTAAAGACTTACATGATCTGAATAGGTGCTTTTCAATTTAATTGTCTATTACTTACTGTAAGAATTGTCTTCATTCCCCCAAGTTTATCTATAAAGAGGTCATACCTAAGTTTGCTCTCACTAAAATGGTTAAAGCTGAATAATCTGATCCTAATTGTTTTCAAAGAGACATTTTTCTGTCTAGTAAATATCCATAAACAACAAATATCACGTATTTTGAGTAATATGTTATTAACTATTAAAACTCCAAGCAGTTCACAAATCACAGGAAGCCCCATGAAAGACAGCAAGACCTCTTCATTCCTAGAGCATGTTTTGCAGCAACTAAAGTGAAAAAAGGACAAAAAGCAACCTAACTTCTCATTCACACACAGTTCCACATGCATTTGCTGACCAAAAGACAGTATTTGTTACCAACAATTTCAATAAACAGTAACATAAGATGATTCAACATCTTGAAAGTTAACTTCTTTTTAGGTTTACTTACTTGGACTTTCTGTTTACAGTCAGCCTCACTGGTCTCAGGGCACAGTTCCACATCACATTACTCCTAATCAAACCATTTCCAAGCCTTCTCCTTCCTATTAGTATACAGTCTCATTTATATGACAAAACCATCAGCGTGACTCTTTTAGGTTACACCATCTAAATTATCAAATCTATACTAGGGCTGGACTTACATGTACATCAGCAGAACTTTAATGGAATCTGAAAACTGGGCATTTTAATAAGCAACGACAGCCGTATGAGTCAAGATTAGCAACTTTAGATTAAATCAACAATGCTGGGCTCCAAGACTTAATACATCCTTAGTCAGTAGCTTTATTTTATCGATTTGGTGTGGTGAGGACACCAGAACACATTCAATCCAAATCAAATGCAGACAAAAGTCACT
This sequence comes from Psittacus erithacus, assembly GCA_009867235.2. Taxonomy (NCBI): domain Eukaryota; kingdom Metazoa; phylum Chordata; class Aves; order Psittaciformes; family Psittacidae; genus Psittacus; species Psittacus erithacus. The sequence goes on from WYDI02030695.1 coordinate 83,382, forward strand.
TCGCATACCACAAGTCACTAAAAATGCCTGTATTCAACATTGTTCTGATACACACCTTGAAAAAACTACAATAAAGAACAGAATTAGGGGACACAGGGATAAGTACCATACATCCATTTATCAGTGGGGCTTTTGTAAAGGAGAAGTCCTTTAAAGGAAGCAAATGTATGGAAGAGGAGGCGCTCAGTATATGGCTTCCAAAAGGTTTTTGAAAAGTTCCTCTTAAAAGTCCTTCAGGACAACCATCTAACTGTTGCAAAAATAAATACGTGACTAGAAGACAGAGTGAATGGCCAACTCTCACAGCAGAAAGAAATCACCAGGAGCTCTGCAGGAATCTGTGTTGGAACTATGATGCTCACATTTCACTAATTAGTAACTTGGGTAAGGGGGTAAGCTGCAAAATAAGGCTTCTGCATAATATTAACTGCTTTTGGGTAACAACAGCAAGAGTATTCTGAAAAATTGTAAAGATTAAGCAGGTAGACTACAGAATGGCACATGGAATTCAGGGTATGAGAATGTAAAGAGTAATGGGGACTATCCTAATTTTATATATATAAGGATGAGTCTGGTGCTGATCATTACCTCTAAGGAATGCAACCTTGGGTGTTGTGAGAAACTGCTTTACAAAAACTTTAGCTGAATGCTTATTAGTTATAAAAAGCAAAGCAGATGGTTATAGCATTCCTGTGAAATATGTTAGCCTGAGGTATGTACAACCTTGAGCATGATGCAAAGTCCTACTCCCCACCTCTCAAAGACAGGCAACTAGAACACAAGTAACTAAGGTGAACAAGGGCCATAGAACGTATGAGAAGATTTATGCCCAAAATACAAGCTACAAATCTTTCATCCAGGAGCAAGAAAAGTGCAAGAAGAGGTAACAGAAGGCCGTAAAAAAACTTAAGTGACAGACAGGATTGAATTTTATTGCCTCCTCCAGTAGAGCAAATAAAGGCTGTCAAATAAAATCAGCAGATGCAAACCAAAAATGATTATTTGCAGTCTAGGCAGCAGAGCTGGTGAACTCCTGGCCACAGGATGGTATAGATGCCATGCTAAGAGAGTCAGTGAACTGGAAAACCACTGGAAACTGGGAAGGTTTCCAATGCAAAGGAAGCACCATTTATGCTCGTCTAGCTCTTTGCTCCTTATAGCAGACAATTTTGTAATATCACGTACAGCCAATATCTGACCTGACCCGGTATATCAACTCTTTTGTTTCTAAATAAAAATATTTGAAACTTTCTTGGTAAGCCTTTGTAGAAGTCACAATTCTAGCAACTATCTAAGTTTCAAATGGTTTAACCAGCCAACCAACATAAATGCATCTTTTGAATCCAAAAATGCATTATCTCCAGCAGATACTTACATTTAGAATACTAGAACGCTTGTATGCAATTTTCTATACAAGGGAAATACAGTGAAAATATGAAAACACCTCTTCAGTCTTCTCAGTTGTACACTTACTTAAAACCTGGTGCAGACACAAATCTTTTCATTCATGAAAGAAATGAAGAACGTATTTTGAGCTTGTCCCTATTCTTGATACGGTCCAGCCAGCCAGTCAGCATGACCTTCTAGGCCATGAAAAGGAGGCATGTATATCAGGTCCTGGCAAACAACTGAGGAAAATCACTACAAATCCCTCAGTGGGAGAAGGCAGCACTGCAGCATGAAAGGATGAAGCAGCAGCCCCACTCCAGACTTGTTGAAATTACTGCGGATTTGTGCCCTTCTTCACAGGCATGAATTTGAAAGGAGGGTTGAGTGGAGAGTGAATGACATCAAAATCCTCACTCTGGGATCACTGTTGATCCCATTCCTCATCATTTACCTTGCTCCTCTCTCAAAATTCCTACTCCTCCTGCAAGAATGGTTTAGCTGCTCACAAAACCATAACTGAACCATCACACTTCACCCTTGAATATATGAGGTTAAATAGCACTAAGTTGAATTCCCTAATATGTAGCCTGTATATCCTGGTAGTTCAGTGTCATCTACATAGGTAGTCAAGATATTTTTGTAGCAAGTAGAAAATGAACAACCAGGTACACAATAAAACTTTTAGAATGCTGTTTTCATAAGCTTCCATAACAAAGACTGAAATTAAAAATAAATAGAAACAGCTTTATGTTCATGTACAAGTAATGAGAGATAAAGTTCTTGCAATAGCTTGATCTCTATCAGCTCAGGACAGCTACTTAATCTTTAATAAAGGGTTATTAATTTTATTTTACTGCTAGGAGGCTGCAATGCTTACAGGAAGATTACAATACTTCAAAAATATTCCATGAAAAGACATGCCTTTTTTTCCAAATAACAAAGCAGTTTAGATTACTCTGTCCAAATGCTTTGTTTTGAGAAGTATTTTTAGAGATAATGCTAGGCATTACTAATGACATCTCACAATGTCTGCCCTTTCTTCAAATGTTTCAGCAAAAAAACCCTACTGTCTCAAAATAGCAATATAATTAAAAATTAATAAAATAATATTAAGTATCACCATTAAATTCCATTCTCCCTTTTAATAGTCACCTAATAAAGCTGTATTTTTCTGAATTTGAAATGGTTTACGTTAACCACAGTAACTTCAATGCCTTAAAAAAAAAAAAATAAGGTTATGTCATAACAGTTCTTACATGCACAACTGAGTTTCATTGACTCTCCCTCCTCCCACTTCCTGACACAATACTCAAAAGGTTACATAAAAAGGAAAGGATAAGTACATACACATACAGGCACAAAACGTTTACATTCGCAGATACCAGGTTTTCACACCCATGCTCATCCATTAACATTAGCAATGAACATGGCATCCTGTGGTTTTATCCTGTCCTTTACCAGCATCCTGCACTTTTATCCTGTCCTATCAAATACCAAAATGCTGTGAAATACTTTGAGGGAAGGTTAATAAGATTTTAATGAGCTATGAGCAAGGACAGGCATCACAGTTAACCCACTCCAGCCAATCTTATCTCACCAGAGGATTACAAGCAGCACAGAAGAATCTTACCCCACAGTGGGAACAGTAGTATTAGGTAGTACCAAGACGCCCTCCCTCTCCCCCAGCTACTCTATGTTACAAATGCTCATTACTCCATAATAGACAAAACAGAAGAAATGCCATCTGCACTCTGTATACCACCCTGAGCCACATCCAAGTTGCAGACTCACTGTTTGTCCTTAAAGAGCCAAATAAACTTTATAGCCTCAATTCCTCTTCTTCCATCTTTAAGTAGGGGATTAATACGGATGTCTGAAGACTGCCTCAAGATCTACAGATGAAAAATGCAACAAAAAATTAGAGAAACCTTCATATTTACTACAGAGGGATATCCAATATAGTGGGCAGATATACAGAAGGACCTCCTCATGACTTCTGTTCAAGGTTTTGAACATAGGTGCCAAAGACTACCCATTGACAGCAGTACACAAAAAACCTGTTTCAAATAGACTAAAAAAAATAACAAAATAGTATTATCACCATTATAGACTATTCTCCACTTTAATAGTCATCTAGGAAGCTATATTTCAAGTAAGCTGTACTTTGCCCAGCCCCACTGCAAAAAAGGGTGGGCTAGTACAGGAGTTCTCAAACTGCCTAAGCTACCTCTAAAGGCAAAGCATCTTCAAAGATTAGCAGGAAACAGCCTCCTTTAACCAGATTTTTTTAAGTGTTTCTTAAAGAAAGCTTTAGCTATATCTCAGAGACATTTAAGAGGGAAGAATTCACAGAAAAAAGGTTAGTGAGCGAGGACAACATATTGCTGGGGTGTGGGGACCAACAAAAAAAATTAAAACACATACATTATATGTATTTCTATCACAATGAATGTAAACTGTACAGCCTTTATCTGTTCCATATCAATACCTTTTTTTTTATTATTCCTACAGTAGATTGCTCTGTTCTTACAATTTAAGAAAACAGCTCCTACAGCCTCTATCCTCTCAGAGAAGAGACTGCAAGAGAAAACTTTCATTATCCCAGCATTCCCAGCTATTATTCTTTGGAGGTTTTGAACTGTTTTCAACATCTTGTTTTGTTCAAGTCAAAAGACTCAGGACAGAAACTTTTATTCCTTTCATCAGGTTGGTAACACATTATGAATACCCAGTGTCCTAGAAAAGGCTAATTTACTAATGTAAACCTCAAATTCAAAAATTGAATTAAAAAATTGGACAAGCTTTCAGATACATGTACTTAGCTATGAAGCACACCACAATCCATGACCACCTGTTTCAGCACTGCCTTATAATTGTGTGTTTCAACTCAGCAGCACAGATATAAGTCAAAAAGTACACAAAGTTCAGCAAATACATCAGCATTGGGCAACAACTAGCACATTATCCAACTAAATTCATTCACCTCTTGCTCTCCATTTTCTTTCCAGATGCTGGTGTTTAATCCACACAAGCCTACTAGGAAACTGGTTCAAAGCAAGCCCAACAACATGAAAATACATTAACGGGCACTTATCCATCCCTAGCTGCTGAGAAAAAAAAAAAAAAAAAAAAAAAGGATTTTCCTCAACTCTTGCAATTAACTTTTTGAAAAACTTAAAAATTCCCATTGCAGAAAACACTTTTCAGTTAAGTCGGTCTGTACCAGAGTTAACTCACTAGCAACCATACTTTTTTGTTCCAAATCAAGAACAGTCCTTGCAATATCATTCCTAACAGTAATTATGCTGAAGTTATACCAATATTTACCCAAAACATAGGTTATCCACAAGAAGTGTAAAATAGGGGTTTGTTTGCCTTTTTTCTTGAAAAGAAAAAAAAAAAAAAGCCAGAAAAAAAAAAAAAGGCCAGAAAAAAAAACCACCACAAAAACAAAACAAAAACAAACCCAGGTATAGACATATATATATGTTCTAAAGATACAAGTCAAGGATAAACAATGTAGCAGCTTCACCATCACCTCTACTGAATCAGTCTTCTCACCTTCCAGCTCAGTTGCATCCTGCACAGTCCCACACATCCACAAAGTGAGACCTACCCAGAAACTAAAAAACATTAAAATAAATAAATAAATAAATAAATAAATGGCAAAAATTAGTTTTGGCTCAATTTAGCTTCTTCTGGTCCCCCCACACTGCCCAGGTGCTCTATTTGGCACATGGAAAGGGGGAAAAAATACAAGACTTAATTCTCTCCAAGTACTGCTACCTTGAAGCAGTGATGAAATTGCAGCCCAACACACAAAGCTGAACAATTAACCTTTTACAAGAGCCTTATTAGTTCCACAATGAACACCAAAGAGATAAAGTCATTGGGACAAACCCGTTCTACAGACTCAATTACCTGCTTGTTTAGTTTATCAAAGCTGAGGCAATGAAGTTATAGCACAGTTCACAGGAAGACTACCACACCACAGCAAAACCCTCCCAAATATAAGTATTGGTCCTTACTGCAGGCTTCAACAACACTTCTTACGGACTCTCTCAGAATGCCTGGAGAAAGCAGGTTTAGACACACAGAAATGAAAAGCAGCTCAAATTTTATACAGGACTTGAGAAAAGCATCAAGTTAAGTTATACTGTTCTTCAAGACAGTAGTACTGAAAAGGTCTTTTGCAAGTTTATTTTAAACACTAGTAAGAGCAAAATCTTAATAGCTTGCCAAAAAACCATCCTGCTAAAACACTGACATTAGGTAACACATTGAAGTTTTTCAAAGTAGTAAAGCAGAATGGATACATTCTTACTTTCCAATCAACCTGGGCACAAACACTGATTTTTAATTTTTTTTTAAATCCTTCCATTTATTCTGTAAGCATTTACTACAAAACTACAGAACAAATCTCAAAATGTTAGGAACCATCAGCAATTCCCAGATTTTTGGTGCTAAACCTCACTTGAAGAAAGTCATGAATGTTTTACACTCTCATTCATTCTCCTCTGCTGGTGCTTTACTGTATCAAGTACCAGCAATCCATGGCAATGCAGCTGTAGGAAGGAAATAGTGGGCACCAAAGGCTTGACCTCCTGCGTTTTGCTCTTGCTTCAGACTGTTTTGTGAAAGCAGCTGAAAGCTAATGCAGCTGAAGCTCATCTTCCAACCTATTTTTTACCAAAAAAGAAATCTTCAAAATGTCTTTCAGGTGCTCTGGTTCACACCGCAAAAGCATTTTGAAGTGAAGAGGACAGGAATGCAATCTGCTTCAACAGTTTGCCCTTATCCAGTCCTCTCCCAGCAGGCTCTGCTGCAACTGGAGCTTAAGCAGCTAGCTCGTCCAACTGGACCTCACCAAGTCCACCCCAAGGCAACAAAGGCATCTCCATCTATATAGGGTTCTCTAGCACAAGTAGGGCAAAAGACAACTCAAGAACAACAATGCTAGTTGGTCCTAAAGCAAGAGAGCAGAGGTCTTGGCAGAGCTTACTCTGTTTGGCCCAGTACTGTGCCCCACTAGTTGGAAAACCTGCTCTAAATTAGAATCAAAATGAGCAATCCAGATATCCCTGGTCATTACAGGAATCAGAAGTTAGCATTGCTGGAGGATTACTCCTCTCAAGACACACACAGATCTTCTCTTAGCTTCTGAAACGATGTATATGTTTTGGTTTAGGAGTTTTATTTTGGTTTTAGCTAGTGAATTAATCTAAAAACACGAAGTTTTGGCTAAGCATTCAGTACTCTCCATCATCACAAGGTTTCAATTTATTCCTGAAATCCAGTTCCAATGCTGGAGCTCATATGCTTGAATACATACAAAACTGAGAAAACTACTGATGATTTTGCTGGAAATGAGTCGCACAACAGCCATACACTCAAACACTAGAACACCACAGCAAAGCAAGAGATCGCTCCAATAGTCCCAAATGTGACCTACACAACACCTCAATTCTTCATTTAAAACCAGCCTGCAGAACAGAACTCAAGCAGAAGACTGTTGGCACACTATTATACCCTATGCTAAAAACTAGACTATACTCACATTAAGACAATTAATGAGGCAGAGCTCATTCTTTCATTTCCATTCATTGCCATGCCTGGTGATTTTCACTCAGTTGACTCATTTTTGTACCAACAGTGTAATAAAATTCACATTCTATTTCGGCAAGTATGGTTTGACAGAACATTGTAAGAAACCAGCACTAATTGCAGAAGAATATTCAGCAGGCCCTCCATGCACTTGACAATGCTAACTAGAGGGAAATTAGTAATGTTTAATGGCAGGTCTATTTAGAAGCTGGCTACAATCCATATAGGCATATTCCAAAGTCAGGCTGTCATTTTCTGCCATTCTGTAACAGTATCTGAAGATCAAATATAAGGCTAGTAAAGTGCTTCCAAGCTTGACAGGTTTTCTATGGCTTTCCCTGCTTCTCTCAGCCCCTTGAAGCCAAAGTTAACACCACTGAGCATCACTGCTAGCCGTGCCATTCTGCACAGCATCTCAATTAAGTCACATCAGTTTCTCCAATAAGCAGCTGCTAAGTACAGAAGTAAAACATGATTCAAGAAAAATTTTCTTCAAGAAATTCAAGATTCAAAAGCAATTTTCTCCCCCACTGCCTCTCATCCCTTCACCAGAACAAAAATAAAGCACAAATCTTGATTTTTGGAGAAAGGTTAGGGAAGTGGAGTTATTTTTTCTTCTCTCTGATCCCCTACTCTTTAGAAACAACCCAAAGATTAAAAAATGTCCTCAACAACAGTAACACCTCCCTCTTGCAGTAGTCAGGACTTGGAAAGACAAGGCAGAGAAACCTTTATTTTCTAACAGAAAGAATTAACTCCTCAGCTGTACAACAGGTAGTATCTGGAGGGCAGAGATCAAACCTTCAGAGGTTTTCTAGCCAGTGCCCTGCCAGAAGCTACAGGCATGTTTGGCAGCAACCAAGACTGTAAACAGCTATGAGTTAGCACCAGAATAGCATTTATTCTGTCAGTTCTTTCTATTTACTCCATACTAGACAGCACAGGAGTAAGATCTCACTGTTATTTCTTTTACATATAAAACTAAGTTAAACCACGCAAGCCATTTAAAATGGCATACGGAAAACACTGAATAGCCACCAGACGCAGTGAAAGGGATTACTCTCAGATTGCAAAGCACAAGTGTTCTTAAAAGGTCAGTAGTTTCAGAAATGGGAATCAGCATAAAGCATTCCTATTCTACCAGTTAACATCCTGCCTTTAAACACTATTTCTACGGTCTTTTTCATCTCAAAAAGGCTGTTAAAAATGCGCTCCTGGGCAGCCAACGTACCAAAATGCCTTTTTCCAAGAAAAGAAGGATGCAGGAAAGACAAAGACTGGGGAAATGAAATTTACAACCATTCAGAGAAACTCTCAAACACTGCCTGGAGACACAAAAAAACATCCCAAAGGTCGGAACATAAATCTAGCACTTCGGACATTTAACAGTGACTTGCAGTGGGGAAAATTAAAGCCCCATTTCCACACTCGCTATGACCTTACGCCCCATAGAAACAGAGGCTGGTTAACTTTTCCTCTTTAGCTTAAACTCAATAGTTTGTTCTTTTTCCAAGACGAAAATTTAGGTCGCACGCCCTAAAATCCCGGGGAAGGTAAGGGGGAAAAGAACCCACAACAAAAAAAAAACAATCAAAACAAAGCCTTGGACCCCAGCGCAATGATGACTCTGCAGGAGCAGAGGCGCGGAACGGAGCGCGCATTTCGCGGAGGCGGGCTCCGACCCTCCCGTTCGCCGCCTGCCCCAGGTACCACTAAATGGCTGGTAGCAAACACACGGCCAGCCCACCGGACCCCAGAGCGGCGGCCCCTGACGCGCGCTCGGCCGGGCTCCGCGCAGGGCCGGCTCGGCACCTCCTGCGAGGCGGAGCAGCGCTGCAGCGGGCCCGGTCCGGCACGGCCCCGCTCTGCCGCGGAGTAGGGGCACGCGGTAGGGTGAAGGGATGCCCACGGCGGCGGGCGGAAGAGCAGGCCGGGCCCGGTGCAGGGCCGCTCACCGGCGTGCTGGTCCCGCGGCCACAGGTAGTAGGTGGCGGGGATGACGATGAGCCCCACGAAGCTGGTGAGGAAGTAGAAGAACGTGTTGCCGCTGTCGTCGTACTGGAACTGCTGCCCCGCCATGGCCGCTCAGCGCCGCGCTGCCCGCCCCCTGCCCGCCGCTGCCGTCCACCGCCGGCGGCACGGTCTGGCAGTCCCGGGCCCGAGCACAGCCGCTCCGGGATCCCGCGAGAACGGGCGCTCCCCCACCCCCTCCCGGGCGCCGCCGCCGCGGAAGGAGACGTGTCACTATGCAGCCACCATAGTCCTGCTTGCGTCACCGGCAGCACCCGCTCCCCACACGCGCCCCGCCCGGCCCGCTGATTGGCTCGCGTAAAACCCCGCCCCTCGCCTTCCGCCGCGTCCGGCGAGGCGGCTGGGGCACGGAGGTGCCTTCGGTCCTCTCCCTTCCCCGTCCCGAGAGGTGTCGTGACGCGGCCCGGCTCCCGCGGACGGATGGCTGCCATCGGTGGCCTGCGGGACGGGGGGGACTGATACTCGCCTGGCCCCCGTGCCAGCGCCGCCTAGCCGCAAGATGGCGCCCCTGCCCTGAGATACCGCCCCGGCAGCCGCCTGCTTGTTCCGTGTCCGCATCCCCGAGCGAAATAGGTGTCCCTTGGGGCCCTGAGAAGCGGTGCAACTGAAGTTTGCGATGTGCAGGAGTGCTGCTGGGGCGGTGCTGGTTTCATCCCGAGTGTGGGTGAAGCTGGGCTGCCCGGCGGCAGTGGCTGTGATTTGCCCTGGGCATGGGGCAGCGAGGTGACGGGATAGGGAAAGCTGCAGGAGCAGGGCTAGGGAAGAGAGGGCGGCGATGCGGAGAGAAGTCGGGCAGCAACATTCGGGAAGTAAATAAAGGACCAAAAGGGACAGTATTCTTAAGATGTGTAAGAACTTGGACGGGAGGTAGCTTCCAGGGGGTAAACAACCAATAGAACGGTTGTTGAAGACATTTTGTAATATTTGGGTAAATAAAGGACCATTCTTAAGCTGTAGTAATAATTCAGACACATAAAGTCCTCATGATTTGCAGGGTAAACCCTGATCTGCCATGTGAGGGCAAGCATTCAAAATGTGTCTTGATTCTGAATGTAGTTGCAGCAGTGATCATACTCTACAAGAGGATGTAACCCTAAAAGGCAGATAATATGTTGGCATCACACCATTAATTGCAAATTACCACTTTGAAGTAGAAAAAATTGCTGATCACACCCATTCAGGAGAACATGCCCATCTCTACAGCTTCACAGTCCATGTACAGCTGCTCATAAATGTGATGTCATAAATATCTCACATTTTAAGTAATTCTAAATTCAGACTATGGGAAAATGTGACGCAGGGGTGGTGATGGCATCACATGCAATGGATGTGTTGGGCATACATTAGTGCAAATAAGGGCTGTCCCAACATTAAAGAAGACTGATGCGGGAAGTGGAAAGGTAATAATGCCACAACCAGGGAGTGGCACCAAATGTCCTGGTGCCACAGATGGAAGAAATCTCCAATTTTTTAGGGAAGAGATTTTTTATTAATTAAAATGTTTTAAAAGTACTTATTTATATTATTTGTAGTTGTTCTCAGTTAGATCCTTGTAGGGTTTGCAGACAAAGGTTAAGATATTTCCTTCTATGTCTTTTGCTGTATACACTGTCTTTGAGTATTGTACACCCTCTGCAGTGATGACAACTCTTGCAATAGCTGTTTTGGGGGATACCTGAATGCATGAAGCTCACCTCCCTCTGGGTTCCTGGTCCTTAATGTTTCACAGTGAGGCAGTGAAAAGCTTCTGTACAGTAAAAAAGAGACAGTGTGGGTAAGTGCCCTCTAGAAAGTCTCTGATCGGTGTGATCAGAGCTGATCACAGAAGCCAGATCAGAAGGAAAGGGGGCATCACTCATGTTGCAGATCATAAGACTCCTTCTTAATGTCCTCATTTTGGAGCCCAGCTGTGGATTTTCTATCAGCTGTTGGCAACATCACTCCTTTGCCATGTTGACGTGTGAGGGGGTTGGTCGCCTGAATGGACCTAGTGAGGTAATCCTAGAAGGCTGCTCTTATCCTCATCCTGTCTCTGTCTCCTGCCAGCCAGCTATTAGCCAAGAGCCACTGGAAAGGAGGACCTGAGAAAAATGTTTTCTGCCATCTGGCTCTGGTATGTGCAGTAACTGAATAGCAGTGAGCAGAAACCATTCTAGCATAAACCCTTATGATTTATTCACGTGATGTTCCTTATGTACATAGGCAGTGATGGTGATCCCTTGCTTCCCAGGGGAAAGCGAGAAGCTTTTTCCACTCGTGGCCTCTCTGGAAGGTCACCTGGATAAAAACAAGCCCAGTTGCTCGGATTCCAGGGGCAGCAGAGTCCGCTGGAGGTGAAGATAACATTTGGGAACTCCCCTATAGCTATTTCTAAACTAGAGGAATTAAATCTTCCCCAAATGCTCTCAAAATACTTAGAAGGACCCACTGTGTCAACTCACAGGAGTGCCCTTTCTCACAACGGAGCACTGTCACGCTACTAGCAGTGGAAGTGGACCCTTCCACATGGGCAGGGTCTTCATGCACATATGTTACTGCAGCCATGGGGGCTGCCCCCGGCATCTGACAGTCCACTGAAGGGTCAGTCTGGCTTCCCTTCAGCACCCTGCATGAGGTTCACATTGCTTGGAGTTATGTGCGTGGTCACTTGCACTGTGGTTTCACAGACACAGCATCTTTCTTACATATGCGCTGATGATGTTTCCAGTCTCATGAGTGACTGTCAGCTGCTGACTGCCTCTACCAAGTGTGCACCTTCAGCTTTTATGAAGGGAATGTTACCGAAATGCAGCCTGCTGAGTTCAATACTACCTTAATTCCTACCCACACAAGCTGGAGACCCAAATTACTGGCAGGAGAAGGAAAGCTTCCCTTAATCTCCGGAAGAAAAGCTCTGACAAACTTGGTAAAGTATCAAAGATGACAGCCTGGTTTAGTGGGTAGGAATGGTGAAATTTAGAACATTTCAGCTGCAACAGGTAGGTGGTTTGCAAGCAGAATGAAAGCTTTTATGATTGTGAAGTGAAACTTACAATCCAGCAGCTACACCTAAACCAGCAGATGTGAGAACTTGTGGCCCATATACCACAACATTCCTGATATGTGAAGTGGACTCCCTTCCCACAGCCTATGGAGTCTGGAGAGCAGGGATTTCCAGAGGCAGTGACTGGCTGACAGATGGTATTAGAGAATTCCACATGCCAGCCACCATAGCAGGGTTTGACTTTTGAGTGTCCACTGAATCAATGAGCCAAAAAGACATTCTTCTATAAAGTGCTTTTTATTAGCAGCACTACAGCTTGAGCTGGGTGCCTCCAAAAAGGGACTCTAAACAAAGAAACCCCTAGACATTTACATATCTTTACAATCGGAGTTCCCCACCAATTTTAAGGTCTGGGGTCTTCATTATTTTATTGCTTCAGTTTGCTCACTGTTTCATTGCTAAGTGGTTGCTAAGTGGTCATCTTATACAATACACAGTGGTTGTATATTCAGTTTCACCCTGTCTTAGGGCAGTTTTGGCTGGTTCTGTAGTTAGCTATTTAGCGTGTTGTAATAGGGTTGTTAGAGTTCATATACACAACCTGTAGGCTTTGTCTAGCTATTAATGTTTAAGCTGCTAGTGATAAGTTTCAGCTAACTTTTTCTACAATAGTTCTCCTTTTGTTATCACATGGGCAGAATATTTGCAGCCTCTAAGTTGTGAGCAGATTACAGCAAATGTCCCAACACTGAATGCAAACAGTATTCCAAAGATCATTAGAAAAATTAATAACCAATAATTCATTTTGCCCAGCTCCTAACTCTGGTACCCAGGAGGTGAGCCAAGACCTTACTTCTTGGGATCAGCTGAAGTATTGTCCAGTTGCACTTTAGGCATTAATTTTACTTGTTCCCACAACTTCCAAGCACCAGCTGAAATCTTTCCACTCTGGTCAACACATGTGCGATGACTGGTGTTAGTAATTGTGCATACTCCCTCTTGTGAAGATAACAAAGTATCTATTTTGATATGCCATTCTGTTTCACAGTGTAATTTTGAACAGTTGCGACACCTCTTCTTGCAATGCTCTAATTACATCAGCAATATTATTGCCAAGGATTTGTCACCACAGTGTTAACCAAGGCCTTTTCTAATTTGCTCACTCCAAACCATCTAGCGAAGGAGTGGAATGCAGTCATCCATTCTGTTTGTGCATTACTATGTTTGTTCCTACAAACAAATGTCCCTAACCATGATCCTGATTCCATAGTCAAATTTGAAACAGAAAAATATTAGGAGTAATGGCTCCTAATATACAAGTTTCTGACCAATCTCCTCATAATGTTTTGCAAGCTCTCTTACCACATATCTAAAACCACCCTTTTTCCTCAGGTACAGGGCAAGATGTATTGGAAAAGTCCCCAGATATTCCCGCTATTCCTATTTTCATTGTTTGGTTACAATTATTAAAGCTGCCCGCAAGGGTAGCACCTTTGTATAGGAGCTTCAGTTGAAGAGGGGAGACCCTGATGTTTTACACCTTTGGATATTTGCTCTTTGCTCCTGGGGTTACCACCTCCCATTGTTATGAATCAGTGTGGTCTCAATGGTAAGCAGTTACTTGGTACAGGGATCCCTAACGGGAATGCTTGAAGCTGAGTGTCATGGGGAGTACTTATTACATATCCAACAGTTATTTTTTGTAGTGACTTAGACTATGGTTGTGATAAGTTAAAATAGAGATTTTCTCTCCACTCATAATGTACCTGTGTAATAAGCTTGGCAAATATTAGTACCTTTACACATAAAACCTCCATAATCTCTCCTATAAGGGTAGCATGTATACTAAGATTGGTGAAGCCCCTTATAAGTAGTCTCTGACAGTTCACTTAACCAGGCATCAGGGCAGTCCCATGTTCAAGTAGCTCTGGAAAAGAAATAAAAATGGCATGAATTCAGAGCTCCTTCATCCTTCAGAAATTCAAATGGGTTTAATCTCCAAAGTACCAATCATGTCTGAGTGGTAGACCCAGGCTTCCTTCCCTGTAACCTTTACAGCAAGGTAAGAACTTGATAAGAAATTACACAGTCCCTTCTACCCAGGTTCCAGTTTAGATTTACAGGAAACTACTTCTATTAAAACTTTATCCCCAGGCTGCACTCTGTGTACCTGTATCTCTGGAGAGGTGGGTTGGTACCACTGAGCATGCTCCCTTCTAATTTTGAAACTTTAATAATTTAGAATGCAATGTGTTAAACGCTTATCTCCATTCAAGAGGCTGGTTTTGGCTAGGATACAAGTTCTCGGCGCAGCTAAATGTCTTCCAAAAAGAACTTCAGCTGATAGTCCTAAAATTTGCCTTGAGGCATTCTGATTGTCCCATAAGGCTTAATTTAATGCTTCTTGACCGTTTTCACCATGTATGTGCTCATATTTAAGGTATTCTGTCCTTAATAGTTCTACTCATTCTTTCTGCTTGCCCAGATGCTTGAGGGTGATAAGCAGTGTACAGTCTTTTTTCTATCCATAAACGCATAAAGTTGGTCAATTATTTCTGCAGTGAAATGCAACCCTCTGTCAGATTAAATAGATACTGGTACTCCATGCCTAGGAATAATTTCTTTAAGGAGGCTTTTTTTACTCCTTCAGTGTCTGCTTTTCTTGTTGGGAAAGCCTCTAATCCTGATAATTGGTCTTCTATGACTAGCAAGTATTTATATCCACACAGTGCAGATGTATCAGCATAATCTATTAGCAATCTTTGGAATGGGGAAAATGCCCATGGTCAATTTCCCAATTCATGCACAGGTTTTATACTGGAAATTTTTTGACAGGTAGTACAGGTATTAATAATTCTTTAGCAGCTGCATAGATGGATGGGCTGACAATACTTGCTGTACTTATTAGCCAATGCTTCCATTGGGCTTTATCATGGAATCATCAAGTTCTAGTCATCAGGTATTTCTTCGGTAAGACTGGTTTTTTCTCCATTGAACAAATCCAAACTCAGGATCCCCACATTTATCCAATCGGTTTTTTCTTACTGGTAGCGCTGGGGTCTTACATGGGGACTCGCGCACGCTGCATATTCCTTGGGCAAGGTTTTGACTCGGCTTCCCGGGGATGTGCCACTGCTTTCCAGCAGAGGGCGCGCCTCCCCTTGGTTTTGCGCGTGCTGGCTTTCCTCCCGCCCGGGTTATTCTGGGGATTCCTGGACGCCGCTTCCGGGGACTCTGGGAGCCCGAGGCTGGGAGCTGAGGCCTCCGGTATTGCGCATCCCCCTGCCGCTGTGTGGCTGTACACCCGGGGTTTGGAGGAGAGCTCCTAATGAACGAGATGGGACCCTGCTGCTATTGCAAATCTTCCCCACACCCCTTTATTTCCTGTTGTTAATAGTAATGGTTTACTTAAACGTTCTCCTTTTCCCCCTTACCTCGTCCTGTGATACAGATCCCTTTGTACAGAATTTAAAAGTGGTAGTGCTGCTCCTACGTCGACTAAAAATTCAACTTCCTTTCCTTCTCTCAATTGTGTCTCCCTTATGATTCAGCTGAGCTTTTTGCATTCCATAGACTCCCAATTTCCACAGTGCCTTCTGAGTCCCCTAACTCCAGTCATTGCGGCTCACTTCTTGATGCCTGTCTTACACGCCTCCCATGTCCAGTTCCTTTCAAGGTCCCCTTGGACAAAGCGAACGTTCTCTTTGTCAGTGGCCAAGTATGCCACAGTAATGACACTTTTCCTCCCAGTTATTTCCAAGTCTTCTCATTCCTCTTCCAAATTTCCAGTCTGACCTACATCTTTCCATTTTGTTCTCTTTGAGGAGAAAATCCCCTCCCTCACCCTCTTAGTTGCATACTCTGTGCCAGTGCCGCTGCTAAAAGACTAGCTGCTTGCTGCTTTTCCTGTTTCTTTTCCTTTGCAAGTTCAGCTCCATGTTTTTCTTCCCATCCATTGAACATAAACACCACCACACTTAGGATCTTTTGTAATGTCTCTCCTTGCCACTAGGCATATATTCTTCAATATATTCCAGCATATCTTGATCAACAAATGCTCTTGATGCTAGTTCATTGTTGAAGTTCTGCACGGTCATTCCTCCATATTTTAATAAAAGTCCACCATAATCATCTCCCATAGTCACTAGGGTGTTCATCTAGCCTCTGCCTACATTCCTGTACTTTCATCCAGTTCACTCCCAATTCTCCACAAGCTCTCATAGCTTCCCCTAAATTCCAGATTGTTGTCTGACAGTTGGCTTTATCTCCTGCATTATTATAGTACCAATTTGGATCATTTGCCCGCCAAAGATTCCTATTTTCCCCAGCCTGTTTCATCAATTCTGCATCTTTTTCAGTTATTTTATCCCTTTCATCATATCAAAATAACTCCTTCAATAATATTCAATAATACTGGAGTATCCCCCCCATGATGAGTTATACCCAGTACAAATATTTGAAACTGATTGGGCACATTGATCTGCATCTGCCCTCAATCTGGGCATTTTACTCCCCCACACAGCCCTGTGAGGAAAGGCTGAAGGAGTCTTTTCTCCCTGGAGAGGAGAAGACTCGGGGAGTAGCCTCAGTGCAGTACCCAGTTCTTAAAAGGCTGCTACAGAGAAGGTGGAGGCTCTGCCTTCACAAGGAGCCACATGGGGAAAAGCAAGGGGCAATGGGTACACGTTGCACTAGGGGAGGTTTCATCTTGACATAAGAAAGACATTTTTCACAGAACAATCACTCACTGGAACAACCTCCCCATGGAGGAGTCCCCATTTGATAGAGTCCCCATTGCTGGAGGTTTCCAGGATGTGACTGGACAGCTCATCTAAGCTCCCTGTCCCATGAGAGGCTAGACCAGATGACCTTTCATGGTCCCTTCCAGCCTTGGCTGTTCTATGATTCTATGATCTCCTGGATTCCACAGTTTACAGATTAGTGAATATATGCAATATTGGAGGAGGAGCTCCCCACCTACAGGCTGCGTCACAGCTGGATTTGGAAGAACGTTAGCACAAGCAGTAGCTGGAGGAGTGGCAGAAGCAGTGGCGAAAGGTGGGTTAGAAGCAAGCAGAGAGCTAAGGGCGTCCTCTATGCTGAGTATGCTCCTCATATCTGTATGCCAGGTTTGTGTGCCTCACACTGATCAAGCTGCACACACCTCTCCTAGTGCACTTCTGAGCTGGGACTTGAACCCATTCGAACACAGAATATCCAGAATTTAGTAAGGGAATTTTAACAATCACCAGTCAGCGCCTTCCGTTCCCAGAGTTCACAGGTGAATGCACCTGATGCCAGCAGCTGGACATTTTGCAGAAGTCTGGTCTGACATCCAGTAGTGGTTGCCTGGAGTCCCATCTGGGTTGCCAAACTGTTATGGAAATTCCACATACCAGCCATTACAGTGGTTCTATATCCTGTTTCACATCCTTTTAAAGCAGTTTTGGCCAGTTCTATAGTTAGCTATTTAGGCATCTTGTAATATCGTTGTTATAGTTCATATACCATAATCTATAGGCTTTGTCTACTCTAGCTATTAATGTTTAAGCTGCTAGTGGTAAGTTTCGACTAACTTTTTCTGCAACAATGATAATCAAACACAGCATTGGGAAGTCCTCCAGCTCACCCTGCTGCCAAACACGTCTGATAAGAAGGTGATGGATTTCCAATGATTTACCAGTTTTATACGTATAGTAATTTTCAGCAAAATGCAATGTAATGTTATATAAGCCTAGCATATCTGGGTCATTAAAACAACAAAAGAAGAAGGCTTTTAGGGTGTGTAGATGAGAAAGGGAGAAGATAACAGGTTTGCGTGGCATATTTCATTGAAATGAGCATTGCTAACAGAACAGCTCTTTGTAAGGGCTTCAGAAGAACCTGTAGCCATAGAGAAGCTGTAGGAGGAAAGGTGCCCACAGCTAGTTCCCCAAGGGCAAGTGCCCATACCCTCTTCCCTGCAATCACAACTGCCCTTCTCACTGGCACTTTTTACAGTGGCTAGTATGTTTATTTCTGGTAGAGAAGCCAGATTTGAATTGATGGCCCAGTGATCCACCCTGGGACCACAGTGGGCCTGTCTTCTTTTGATTTGCATGTTGGTTTTGATGGAAATAAAACTAGCAGAGCCATAGAAAAGTTAAGCTGTACAACACATCTAACATGATGTGATGACCTAACAGGATTAATAAGGAAGAAATGTTCCATGCTTTAACTTCTTCTTGGGGTGCCCACAAGAGTGTAACTCCCTCCAGCTGCGATTCTTGCATCCCCCTATGTTTGATTTGCTTTCAAACAGGGGTGAGAGAAGATATGTGTCATATTCTCCTTGGCATGCTTCTTAACATTTTGGTGTGATTTCCATAAAACCTTCTGTAGATCCACTCCTGACAAGGCACAAGGACAAGGACCAGGTCAGCCTGGTAGCAGGGATGGGGAAGGTGGGGGAGAAGCACAGGAAAAACGTTCTAGGGCAAGTTCCTGGCAGCTTGTCTCAGTTTGTGTAGAGGTTAATGGCACTCAAAACCCCACGATGCTCCTGAACAAAGTGAGATGCCAGAAGAGCCAGAAGAGTGGGAAAAGAAGAGCTTATGCACCTCATCTGTGACATTTGAGGTGTGATTCCCTGGAGTCTTACCCTCAGCAGAAAACCCCCTGGTTGAGTTACATCAGGAATCAATTTGGTTGGATTTTGGCCTACTTTCTTTCCTGTTGGGTGCAAGGAAGCAATTGTAGGGATGCAATACTGAAGCTGAGCAGTGCTTTAAGGGTTGAGGGTTTCCACTGACCTAGGTCCAAACCTGACCTTTGTCCTCTTCCTTCTTTCTCTTTTCTCATCTTTCCCTCTTCCTCCCTTCCCTTCTCTCTTTCTCTTCTTTCTCTTTCTCCTTTTCTCAGCCTTTCCCTCAGCCTTGAACATGAGGCTTTTGCCCTTCAGGAGGTGCAGGCTTTGCTGCAGGGCTTCACAGGCATCAGAACAAGGCACTAATGTTGGGAATACTAACAATGAAAGCTGGAGCACAGCTGCTGCTTCTCTGGAAATTAGTAAGTGTTGCAGTTAAATCCAGCAACTGGGACTCAGGAGTATTATGAGGATAGGCACAACAATGATGCAGTAAGTGGATTATCTGAAAAGTCCTCCCCCCTCCCTGTTTCCTCTGAGTTTCCCATTTTTGTTTAAACTATTTTTTATCGTATTTTTAAATATGGCCTAAAAATGATGCAATAGCACTGCCTTTGGAAATGGAAAATCATTTGTAAACTATGCTTACTGCTTGGCATTCAGAGCTCTTCAAACATACCTGGTTTGATAGTTGACCTTGCAAACTGGGGAAGACAGAAGTAAGTCACAAAGATTCCTGTGGGTTAAACTATTTTCCAAGCTGATTATGAAGCTTAGAGCTCAAATGGTCTTTGCACAGAAACTCACAAAATACCTTTTCTTTTCAAAGGGTTATCACCACCTAATTCATTTTACCTCTGATTTCGCATTAGAGGTGTTGTTTACTCCTCTGCTGCTCAGAAAATGCTCAGGAAGTGTGATATTATGGTCCACCCCTCAAACCTGCTCCAAGATACAAAGGCTTGGCACAGCATAACACTGCTGACTGCTTACCACGGCTGGGTTTTGTTAATGAATATTGTTTGAATGTTTAAGAAGGGCTTTCCCTGACATCTTATTTATTCCTCGATCTCAGTCATGCTGCCAGTGATCAGGTGAAATTCGCACTGACACCATTTCCTGGCTGGTGTCAGA
The DNA here is from genome assembly GCA_009867235.2 of Psittacus erithacus. Taxonomy (NCBI): domain Eukaryota; kingdom Metazoa; phylum Chordata; class Aves; order Psittaciformes; family Psittacidae; genus Psittacus; species Psittacus erithacus. The sequence continues at coordinate 103,148 of WYDI02030695.1, forward strand.
TTTGTCCAAGAAATAGTTGCAGAACCATGGACACAATGTTATGCACCGGGGCTTGTGCTAGCTTCCAGAGAGTTTTCATCAGTTGTTATTAATGATTTATAATTAACTACAGTTCTCTGGTTTACTTTGTTCTCTCCTTATTTTCAAGGGGCCAGAGTGTGAGGGTTTAGATTAAAGTGCCAGAATGCAAAGGATAATAATTGTTTTTCATTAAGCTTAAAAAGCAATTAATATCAAAGAGAAGTCATAGTAAAAATAAAAGGGACTTTAAAAATAGTACCTACTGGCTGAACTCATCTACACCTCACATTTGTGGCTAAAGCAGATGTTTGTTGGTATATACTTTTGATATAGAAAGTGAAGCAAGAAGAGGCACAGAGAAAGGCAGCTGAAGTGATCAAGGAGATCATCTTAAGATCGTTGGACAGGGAGCAAGGAGGCAGGCTGGGACTCTGCAGAGAAGGTGGCCAAGAAAGAGCATATTGGAGGCTTACAGAGCTTTGTTAACAACAGCCAAGCAGAAGAGCTGGTTGCAAGTATTGCAACATCAGCATGGAGGAAACTGGAGAAAACTAGTAGAAGATTGCTTTAAAACAGATATTCTTTATACAGACAGTAGTGAGCTTTTGTTGCTGGCAGCTGTGTGAGGCTGGGGGAGTCAGATGATACCGGAAAGTGGTTAGATAAACAACAGATCTGTGGATGAATGGGACTAAAAGGACTAGGCCAGGGCATACCCCGGAACATCCCTAGCACAGCAGCCCTAGATGCAGTAGAGCAGGGAGGCAGTGGGCCACAGGAGGTGGCTAGGTTTATGTGCTCTCTCTTTTAGCCTCTCCTATTGTCTCTGCCCAGTGAAAGCTCATATTCATGCTTACCTACTAACGTCAGCCCACTTCTGGTAGAGAGGCTTCTTTGCTTCAAAAAAATGACCTTTTCTCATGAGCAGCCTTCTTGTCTATAGTGTAATCAGCACTCTCTTGAACACAGTTTGACTTTTCTGCTTCTGTGTCAGAAATGTCGAAATTCATCTTCCTCAGCCAAGGTGATTTCCATTAGGTCACAACCATCCCAGACAAGATCTTTCATTTGACAGGAGCTGGCTGTGGGATCAGGCTGGCCACACAGCAGTGTGACATGTACTTCAGGGCTGCCCATGGCAGGAGATGGGAATTCTGCAATAAATGAAGGTGGGGGTGTAACCTCTTTTGTAAGCGCTGGAGACAGGGAATGCTCTGAAACTGTCCTGGTGCATCACAGCAGCAGCCCAGCCTGTGACACTCCCAGAATGGGGCAGCTGCAGCAGTAAGATTTACTGGTGAGGAGTTGGGACAGCTTAAGACAGAACATCAGCAACTTATAACTGTGCACCTCTGGGCACACTGAGTGCCTACCTGAATTGGGTACCCAGGGCATCAGGAGTCAGATGGCCTTTGGTGCCAGATCGATGTTCTATTCAATGAGCTGAAATAATTATCACGGGAGATTCAGGCACAGAAGGCAGGGAGTGCAGGTAAATGTTTGAATCAGAGGGATTTAACCTAAACTAGGGGGACTGGGACATGCACATCTTTGCTATGGATAGGGCCAAGCCACCATTCCAGGAGATCCTGACCACCTAGTGATGCATACCAGGCAAACAAATACATAACAGCTTCGACCCAGCTAAACACATCTCTCACAGCTGCAATGGGGATGCTGTGCCCAGACAATGGGCAGCTTTGCTGCTCAGTGGAGGTGTAGTTTAAAGCTTCTCTTTTATTAACCTTGGTGCCTGCCGATCTGTATGAAGTAAAGATCTGGAAGAACAGCATTACATATTTTCATATTTATTTTTCCTCCACTAATTTCCAATTTGCTGCTTTTTTTTTTTTGCCTCTTTAACTATCAGGCTGACAAACTCAAATCTGTATTGTATTCTCCATCTTATATGTCAGGCACCAGGTGATAAAGATCTGTAACCAAATGCAGAGGCTGTGCAAGCATAATGAAGGGAATAATGTAATCCCATAGAGTTTTTATTATGGTGCTTTCCTCACGAAAACACTGTACTTCATGACATAAAGCTGTGACCACAGCCTTTTCAAACATGGGCTACTTTAGAGAGTTACTACTTAGGTGAGGATATAAGATTGATTTGTACAATGTCATCGTGCCATGATGACATTGATTCCGTTACCAGTGTGTAATTCATCTATGTATTTATTAGTATGTATTTTCTAAGCTTTTCCATATACAGGCAATTTACCTTTTTAAACTACCATAGCGAATGGAAGGGCTGTGTTCAGTGCCACATCTGCACCTGTACTTGGGCTCCCCCTTCTCCCCAGCATGGCATACACCTCTTGCCCAAACTCCACTGAGCATTTCACAGTATTCTTCCAGGTGTGTATGCTCTATGTTTTGCTATAATGAGGTAATTTTCTGATTTAGTAAGGAAAAATGAAAATGTGCTAATACATGTTTTTGTGTGCTCCTAAAAAACCTACTTAAAATTGATTGAGCGGATGTTTAAAGACCAATGCAAGCACCTTGAGTACTCTTCTCCAATTCCATCAAAAGATTAACAGACACCACCACTAAGTTGAGACTTTGTATGATGTTATATTGATTTTTTGCCACAGCTGAGCTATATATTTCCGAACACCAGGACTTCTAATGCAACTGCTACAGCCTTTCACTGTAGCAACTTAGAGGAGCAATGCTGAGATTTTAACAAAGCTGTCAGATTAAGTGACTGCATGGTTACACCATGATATTAATACACGTTCTTAACTGTCAATTAGTTAACTGGCTAATAGAAAGAGCCTAGCTTATAGGATTTTACTAATGAATATAATGCTTTGTTTCTGGGCAAAACATATGCTTTGGATATATAATTAGAAAAAGCCCCCTTCTCTCTCCCCCATCGAGAGAGCATGTGCAGCTGAATAAAGGAGCTCATTATACCTGCAAGGGGTCAAAGTCTGTGGATCTGTAGCTTATGGTATTATGACAGATTACAAAATCACTCTATTATGTTAGTCAATCTGTTTCCAAGCACAAGCTAGCAGGGAGCAGGGCACTAGAACCTCCCGAGCAGGGCGCCTGTTGGCTTTCCCCGGCAGTCTCATGATGGGTCAGCTGGCAGTGACACCACCTCTGACAGCTCACATGTCAAACCTTCCCTGCCTGACTTCTGCCTTTGTTATCGCAGAGCCTCTTCACCAACAATCAATCCCTGCTTCAGGTTGCAAAGAGCTCCCAGTAAGAGCTGAAACAAATTTGAAATCAGTGGGTAGCCATCACTTGTGCTAATGAAAGGGAAAAGCAGAGCACTTGTGCTCCAGCTGACCTCTCTCAGGCTCTCACCTTACAGAAAAACCACAAATGTAAAAGTAAGTGAAGAGGAAGCAGCTAAACAGCAACAGCTGGGAGGGAAAACACTGGGTTCAGCTTTAGTGCATGTATCGGTTTAAGGGGAAAAAAGTCATTCATATGCAGGATAAAGAGATTGCAGACATGATTGAGAGCCTAAGAAATGTTTGACTTTCCTAATCTTTCAGGGAAATCATTCTGCTGCAAAGTCTTACTCGGTCAACCCAGCATGAAACCCCTTGGTACCAAGGGGAAAGAAAACCCACTTGTATTTGAGAATCACAGCAGTAGTTAGCACGGTGGACACATACATTTCTGAGGGACTGCACATTTCCAAGTGGTTCCACCATTGCCTTGGGTTGGTTATTTCACCCTCGCATCAGCCTGGCAGCATCTCCAGGGCCAGGAGGGTCCCGGGGCTGCCAGTGTGTCACAGAAAGATCAAAGAGGGGTAAACCAGGACCATCAGGCTGGCTTAGGTAGCCTCTGAGGACTGGGACAAACAAAGCCGCATTTGTGCCCCATGGTCAATTGATTGTGGTGCCAGGGAAGTTTCAAGGTCTGATCGAATCTTTCCCTGCAGTGGTGACTTGTACAGGCTCCATTATGTGGGATTTAGAATCATAGAATCATAGAATAGTTAGGGTTGGAAAGGACCTTAAGATCACCAAGTTCCAACCCCCCTGCCATGGGCAGGGA